>OZ024860.1:1329327-1596827 GCA_964017155.1 Oasisia sp. SBJ-2009
GACATGGTGGTTAGAGGATTGAGAAGAGAGGGTAAGGGTAGGTAGAGAGAGACATGGTGATTAGAGGATTGAGAAGAGAGGGTAAGGGTAGGTAGAGAGAGACATGGTGGTTAGAGGATTGAGAAGAGAGGGTAAGGGTAGGTAGAGACATGGTGATTAGAGGATTGAGAAGAGAGGGTAAGGGTAGGTAGAGAGAGACATGGTGATTAGAGGATTGAGAAGAGAGGGTAAGGGTAGGTAGAGAGAGACATGGTGGTTAGAGGATTGAGAACAGACGGTAAGGGTAGGTAGAGAGAGACATGGTGATTAGAGGATTGAGAAGAGAGGGTAAGGGTAGGTAGAGAGAGACATGGTGGTTAGAGGATTGAGAAGAGAGGGTAAGGGTAGGTAGAGAGAGACATGGTGGTTAGAGGATTGAGAAGAGAGGGTAAGGGTAGGTAGAGAGAGACATGGTGGTTAGAGGATTGAGAAGAGAGGGTAAGGGTAGGTAGAGAGAGACATGGTGGTTAGAGGATTGAGAAGAGAGGGTAAGGGTAGGTAGAGAGAGACATGGTGGTTAGAGGATTGAGAAGAGAGGGTAAGGGTAGGTAGAGAGAGACATGGTGGTTAGAGGATTGAGAAGAGAGGGTAAGGGTAGGTAGAGAGAGACATGGTGGTTAGAGGATTGAGAAGAGAGGGTAAGGGTAGGTAGAGAGAGACATGGTGGTTAGAGGATTGAGAAGAGAGGGTAAGGGTAGGTAGAGAGAGACATGGTGGTTAGAGGATTGAGAAGAGAGGGTAAGGGTAGGTAGAGAGAGACATGGTGGTTAGAGGATTGAGAAGAGAGGGTAAGGGTAGGTAGAGAGGATTGAGAAGAGAGGGTAAGGGTAGGTAGAGACATGGTGGTTAGAGGATTGAGAAGAGAGGGTAAGGGTAGGTAGAGAGGATTGAGAAGAGAGGGTAAGGGTAGGTAGAGACATGGTGGTTAGAGGATTGAGAAGAGAGGGTAAGGGTAGGTAGAGACATGGTGGTTAGAGGATTGAGAAGAGAGGGTAAGGGTAGGTAGATAGGATTGAGAAGAGGAGTATTGATGTAAACTGATAGAGTGCATGAAAGACACAGATTGGAGAAATGGATAACAAATTTACATTACTTAACTTGCTGCAATTAGTAATTTTACTTACGTCTATAGTTGACGTCTCTCCTGTTGCCATGGCAATTGAATTTTGGACATAGTGCTTCACATTCGCTGTGAGTTTCCTTGACTGCAGAAATTCTGCAAAGGACTTGTCCTCGTAGGCTGCAATGTGTAACACAAGGCTATGTGTAACACAGGGCTATGTGTAACACAGGGCTATGTGTAACACAGGGCTATGTGTAACACAAGGCTATGTGTAACAGAGGGTTATGTGTAACACAGGGCTATGTGTAACACAGGGCTATGTGTAACACAGGGCTATGTGTAACACAGGACTATGTGTATCACAGGGCTATGTGTAACACAGGGCTATGTGTAACACGGGGCTATGTGTAACACAGGACTATGTGTATCACAGGGCTATGTGTAACACAGGGCTATGTGTAACACAGGGCTATGTGTAACACAGGGCTATGTGTATCACAGGGCTATGTGTAACACAGGGCTATGTGTAACACAGGGCTATGTATGTACAGACAAGATATGTTTCAATATTTCATGCAGCCTACAAAAATGGGTCAGACAAAATGTCTCGATGTTGTCTCACCTTCCATTTGTATGAGTCTCTCTCCATCTTCCCTGCACTTTATCTAAACCATATCAGAGATATACGTCTTGTGCCAAATTCTGGAGCCACACAATACTGTAGTAGTTGGCACATCTGCTAATTACACCGATGCTGCAAGTTCAATATCCAGAATAGGCAAACATACAACCAATGTCAAACCGTGTCTGTTAGTATTGGCTGCCCCCACGAGTGTGAATTGAAGTCTCACCCACCTTTGTATTCGTCGGGGTGTTTATCAAACTCGAGGCAGAACGTAAGTAGTTTCATCAACATGCGCTTCTCAATCATCGAAACTTGTTTGCTGGCAAACACATCCGCTCTCGAGCAGGGCACCTGGTGGTAAATGACAACATGTCATGCGTGTTAATCTTTAACCCTTTAGACTCTGAAAAGTGGATCGCCACCAAACTCCCTTTTCCTTGAGCAGCTACAAATGGTCAGACTTTTTTCTAACTTTGATAACACGTGCAGGTGGCGCCATCTTCTGGATTTAAATGAAACTTGTGTCACCGGCATCTTTTGTATGTTCAACATGCATCACTGACATTTTTCATATGACTTTGTATTAGAATTTGTTATTTAAAATATTCATTGATATGGTGTTCATATATATATAGCACTCTACGGAAGACATCCCCAGACAAAATGCACTGAGTGTCTCTTTTTTTTATTTTAAAAGTAGTTCAGTATAATTTTACCACTGTCTCAAATGGAATTCAAATATCTTTAACATAAGCACAACATCGTGAACTTGTAATACTACGAAACAAAGTATAAAAAATACATGAGAAAAATTATGTTCAACATATCTTGAAGACTTGGAACATACGTCATCAATTTACCATTTCTTGAAGTGCTCCAAAGGGCAAAGACGCTTCTGAATAGATTTTTGACTTCATTTATAGTCCTGTGCTGCTGTGTCGAACCTATACATTGCTCCAGTTCACCCAACTGTATGAATGAATATCTGGCTACAGACAGTGGAGGATATCCATCACTGTCTGTGTTTATCATGTAATAGTCTTTACGAATTAATTGCAGTATGGCTGGATGCTTCCCAGAGAAGTTGAGTTGGATTTTCATTGAACAGGTCTGCCAGAAAGGGAAGTGTACAGATCTGTCCTGACATTTCTACCATCAACAGAAAACATCCATGACATTTTGGTATTGCAAAATAATGTTCTATAATGAAAACTATATATACACTGATATTGTAATTAAGCATGGAAACTGCAACATTAAATATAATTATCATTTAGCACCCTTGCCATTCAATAAACACTGCATCCACACAACTGGCCCAAGTATGTTGAATACAATTGTGCTTTGTAGAGCGCAGTGGCTCAGGGGTAGAGCTTCGGACTCTCGACTACGAGAACCCGGGTTCGAATCCTGGCTGCGGCGTTAAAACCTTGGGCAAGATTTTTCACTCTACATTGCTCCAGTTCACTCAGCTGAATTAAATGAGTACCTGGCTATAGACAGTGGTGGATATGTGTACGAGCAGCCTTCGCGCATTAATTGTAGCATATGGCTGGATGCTTCCCAGAGAAGCCGAGATGGTGTCTGAGTGAACAGGTCTGTCAGGGAAGTAAAGTGTAAAGCGATTTGAGCGGTCCTGAGGACTGGATACTGCGCTATATAAGAACTGCCTTTACCTTTACTTTTCATCAAAGCACATTTGTAAAATGGAAAAATGACAGTTGAATTTTTTATAACAAGTCTGTGTGATCTGTATGAGAGTCCACCTAGGTAGACAGCCATGTGTAATGTGTGATCTGTATGAGAGTCCACCCAGGTAGACAGCCATGTATAATGAATGATCTGTATGAGAGACCACCCAAGTAGACAGCCATGTGTTATGTGTGATCTGTATGAGAGTCCACCCAGGTAGACAGCCATGTATAATGAATGATCTGTATGAGAGACCACCCAAGTAGACAGCCATGTGTTATGTGTGATCTGTATGAGAGTCCACCCAGGCAGACAGCCATGTATAATGAATGATCTGTATGAGAGACCACCCAAGTAGACAGCCATGTGTAATGTGTGATCTGTATGAGAGACCACCCAGGTAGACAGCCATGTGTAATGTGTGATCTGTATGAGAGACCACCCAGGTAGACAGCCATGTGTAATGTGTGATCTGTATGAGAGACCATCCAGGTAGACAGCCATGTGTAATGTGTGATCTGTATGAGAGACCACCCAGGTAGACAGCCATGTGTAATGAATGATCTGTATGAGAGACCACCCAAGTAGACAGCCATGTGTAATGCGTGATCTGTATGAGAGACCACCCAAGTAGACAGCCATGTGTTATGTGTGATCTGTATGAGAGACCACCCAAGTACACAGCCATGTGTAATGCGTGATCTGTATGAGAGACCACCCAAGTAGACAGCCATGTGTAATATGTGATCTGTATGAGAGTCCACCCAGGTAGACAGCCATGTGTAATGCGTGATCTGTATGAGAGTCCACCCAAGTAGACAGCCATGTGTAATATGTGATCTGTATGAGAGTCCACCCAGGTAGACAGCCATGTGTAATGTGTGATCTGTATGAGAGTCCACCCAGGTAGACAGCCATGTGTAATGCGTGATCTGTATGAGAGACCACCCAGGTAGACAGCCATGTGTAATATGTGATCTGTATGAGAGTCCACCCAGGTAGACAGCCATGTGTAATGTGTGATCTGTATGAGAGTCCACCCAGGTAGACAGCCATGTGTAATGCGTGATCTGTATGAGAGCCCACCCAGGTAGACAGCCATGTGTAATGTGTGATCTGTATGAGAGACCACCCAAGTAGACAGCCATGTGTAATGCGTGATCTGTATGAGAGACCACCCAAGTAGACAGCCATGTGTTATGTGTGATCTGTATGAGAGACCACCCAGGCAGACAGCCATGTGTAATGAATGATCTGTATGAGAGACCACCCAAGTAGACAGCCATGTGTAATGCGTGATCTGTATGAGAGACCACCCAAGTAGACAGCCATGTGTAATGCGTGATCTGTATGAGAGACCACCCAGGCAGACAGCCATGTGTAATGAATGATCTGTATGAGAGACCACCCAAGTAGACAGCCATGTGTAATGCGTGATCTGTATGAGAGACCACCCAAGTAGACAGCCATGTGTTATGTGTGATCTGTATGAGAGACCACCCAAGTAGACAGCCATGTGTTATGTGTGATCTGTATGAGAGACCACCCAGGTAGACAGCCATGTGTAATGCGTGATCTGTATGAGAGACCACCCAAGTAGACAGCCATGTGTTATGTGTGATCTGTATGAGAGACCACCCAAGTAGACAGCCATGTGTAATGTGTGATCTGTATGAGTCTTTTTATTGAGAGACCACCCAGGTAGACAGCCATGTGTTATGTGTGATCTGTATGAGAGTCCACCCAGGTAGACAGCCATGTGTTATGTGTGATCTGTATGAGAGACCACCCAGGTAGACAGCCATGTGTTATGTGTGATCTGTATGAGAGACCACCCATGTAGACAGCCATGTGTTATGTGTGATCTGTATGAGAGACCACCCAGGTAGACAGCCATGTGTTATGTGTGATCTGTATGAGAGACCACCCAGGTAGACAGCCATGTGTTATGTGTGATCTGTATGAGAGACCACCCAGGTAGACAGCCATGTGTTATGTGTGATCTGTATGAGAGACCACCCAAGTAGACAGCCATGTGTTATGTGTGATCTGTATGAGAGACCACCCAGGTAGACAGCCATGTGTTATGTGTGATCTGTATGAGAGACCACCCAGGTAGACAGCCATGTGTTATGTGTGATCTGCATGAGAGACCACCCAGGTAGACAGCCATGTGTTATGTGTGATCTGTATGAGAGACCACCCAGGCAGACAGCCATGTGTTATGTGTGATCTGTATGAGAGACCACCCAGGTAGACAGCCATGTGTTATGTGTGATCTGTATGAGAGACCACCCAAGTAGACAGCCATGTGTTATGTGTGATCTGTATGAGAGACCACCCAGGTAGACAGCCATGTGTTATGTATGATCTGTATGAGAGACCACCCAAGTAGACAGCCATGTGTTATGTGTGATCTGTATGAGAGACCACCCAGGCAGACAGCCATGTGTTATGTGTGATCTGTATGAGAGACCACCCAGGTAGACAGCCATGTGTTATGTGTGATCTGTATGAGAGACCACCCAGGCAGACAGCCATGTGTTATGTGTGATCTGTATGAGAGACCACCCAGGTAGACAGCCATGTGTTATGTGTGATCTGTATGAGAGACCACCCAGGTAGACAGCCATGTGTTATGTGTGATCTGTATGAGAGACCACCCAGGTAGACAGCCATGTGTTATGTGTGATCTGTATGAGAGACCACCCAGGTAGACAGCCATGTGTTATGTGTGATCTGTATGAGAGACCACCCAGGCAGACAGCCATGTGTTATGTGTGATCTGTATGAGAGACCACCCAGGCAGACAGCCATGTGTTATGTACCTTCTGCAGTTTGTCACCCAGCAGAGTGAGGACTCGAGTGACTGACTTGAACTCACAGTACTTGGCAATGTCCGACTTGATGAGCAACTCTACCATGGCACCTCGACAATACAGCACCTAGCACAGGACAGTAGAAGTGTCAGTTGTAAGGCTTACATTTATTCACAAACAGAATATTTTAGTCAAAACACATTACCGACAAACCCCAAGCAGCATGGCAAATATTTTAAGTAATTAGTAAACTACCAGTTTTAACACTATGTGTCCAGAACTCCATGAAAACATAAACCTTTAACATCTGCTTTCAAACCCTATCCTGACCTATAGTATTTAATGACCCAAGAAGTAGTTTGACAAAAGCCCAAAATGTTCCACAATCCTTATGATACACACTGCAGTGAGAACTCAGTGTACACGCAGCATATATATATTTAAACTGTTACAAATATGTTACTGCTTCTGGATAGTTGTTGATGTAGTAATCTACATTTTAGTACCATATTTATTTATAAATATTTATATTGTAATGGGTGTAAACCCAAGACCTCCGAGAGATGGGACCAAGTCAAGATGACAGCGGGTCAAGATGACATCAGGTCACGATGACATTAGGTCAAGATGACATCAGGTCACGATGACATCAGGTCAAGATGACATCAGGTCAAGATGACATCGAGCAACAACATTAAGACTCTGAGACAAAACATTTTCAGGGATGGAAGAAACTTTTGGGGGACAGAGTGTGACAAAAGATGTCCCTCAGACCACATGTCACACAAATGTGACATAAGATGTCCCTCAGACCACATGTCACACAAATGTGACATAAGATGTCCCTCAGACCACATGTCACACAAATGTGACATGAGATGTCCCTCAGACCACATGTCACACAAATGTGACATGAGATGTCCCTCAGACCACATGTCACACAAATGTGACATGAGATGTCCCTCAGACCACATGTCACACAAATGTGACATGAGATGTCCCTCAGACCACATGTCACACAAATGTGACATAAGATGTCCCTCAGACCACATGTCACACAAATGTGACATGAGATGTCCCTCAGACCACATGTCACACAAATGTGACATGAGATGTCCCTCAGACCACATGTCACACAAATGTGACATGAGATGTCCCTCAGACCACATGTCACACAAATGTGACATGAGATGTCCCTCAGACCACATGTCACACAAATGTGACATGAGATGTCCCTCAGACCACATGTCACACAAATGTGACATGAGATGTCCCTCAGACCACATGTCACACAAATGTGACATGAGATGTCCCTCAGACCACATGTCACACAAATGTGACATGAGATGTCCCTCAGACCACATGTCACACAAATGTGACATGAGATGTCCCTCAGACCACATGTCACACAAATGTGACATGAGATGTCCCTCAGACCACATGTCACAGAAACAGTTATCGTCATCATCATGTAACTAAGATGATGAATGGGACCATGGTTAATCCCGTCCCTGATGGCAGGGATTTCAAGGGGAGAACCATAACCATGTAACTACTTTTAAATAGAGACCGAACGTTTCAAAATAACTGGCTACCTGGGTAAAAACAATGTCAATACAAGTCCCAGCAATCTCACTGAACTGGTCTAAATGTTGAGCACCCTCCACCCTGACCCTACTTGCCCTGTCGAGACTTTGAGGGCAAAGGAATTAATATCTGAATAAAAGATTACCCAAATTTCAAAGGCAATACTATTGCACAGTACACTTACACACATAGTTTTTATATCTTTTATTACATATTATTTTTAATTAATTCAAATTGTTTTTACATGAGTGACATTGTTCTATAATGTCTTCATTTTAGTGTTATACTTTATATAATTTACACAGAAAGATATAGTATTATAAATCTTAAAACCAGTGTTTAATTTGTTTTATATTAATTTATATAATTTACATACCTCTTTTTTGTATTGTACAAAATCAGTGTTTATATAATATATATTACTAAAGTTATTTATAGTTTATATATTAAAAAATTGCATTTATTTTATTGTTTGTACAGCACATCAATCTGCTATGTGAGAATTAGTGTTAGAAAAAAATCTTATCATTATTATCATAGTTCAGACTGAGTACGTAACCTTTGATACGAGGTCAACACTGAACTGAGTATGTAACACAACGTGTACTCACCTTTGGCACGAGGTCAACACTGAACTGAGTATGTAACACAACGTGTGCTCAACTTTGGCACGAGGTCAACACTGAACTGAGTATGTAACACAACGTGTGCTCACCTCTGGCACGAGGTCAACACTGAACTGAGTATGTAACACAACGTGTACTCACCTTTGGCACGAGGTCAACACTGAACTGAGTATGTAACACAACGTGTACTCACCTTTGGTACGAGGTCAACACTGAACTGAGTATGTAACACAACGTGTGCTCACCTCTGGCACGAGGTCAAAACTGAACTGAGTATGTAACACAACGTGTGCTCACCTCTGGCACGAGGTCAACACTGAACTGAGTATGTAACACGTGTGCTCACCTTTGGCACGAGGTCAACACTGAACTGAGTATGTAACACGTGTGCTCACCTTTGGCACGAGGTCAACACTGAACTGAGTATGTAACACGTGTGCTCACCTTTGGCACGAGGTCAACACTGAACTGAGTATGTAACACGTGTGCTCACCTTTGGCACGAGGTCAACACTGAACTGAGTATGTAACACAACGTGTGCTCACCTCTGGCACGAGGTCAACACTGAACTGAGTATGTAACACAACGTGTGCTCACCTCTGGCACGAGGTCAACACTGAACTGAGTATGTAACACGTGTACTCACCTTTGGCACGAGGTCAACACTGAACTGAGTATGTAACACGTGTACTCACCTTTGGCACGAGGTCAACACTGAACTGAGTATGTAACACAACATGTGCTCACCTTTGGTACAAGGTCAACACTGAACTGAGTATGTAACACGTGTACTCACCTTTGGCACGAGGTCAACACTGAACTTGCGCCACTGCTGTTTGATCTCCTCAAACGTGGGCAGCTTCCCTCTGGGTTCCTGGGCGTCTGTTCCTGGCTCCTCCACAGTTTCTCCCACATCTGGAGCAACTTCTGTAGTAACGGAAGTTGACACCGGTGTTGACACATCAACATCGCTTACCACCAAGGCATCCAGCGATGCTGTCATTTGATCTACTGTGTCAGTGTGTGTCACCAAGTCAGTGTCACGACATGTCACTGTGTCACTGCTACATAGTTTGTTGTTATCACAAGCCTCTACATTGTCACTCTCTGTCACGCCACTAGTGGTTTGATTACCAGTTTCCGTGGGTGGATTGGGTTCAGGTATCTTGGTGCTAGTGTCATCTTCAGATTGACCTTCTGGGTGACCTTCAACTTGACCTTCTGTGTGACCTTTCTTATCAGGCTGTTTTGTCTGTGGTCTGTCTTCTCTGAATCAAATAATTATTATGTATAACATATTCATCCACACAATTGCATCAATGAAAAGTGAAAAGAATGAACTTGTATACACAGTAGAATGTGGAACGAACATGCCTGTACAAGTTTCAGAATAGTAACAACAACATTTACACCAGAAATCTATAAATTTTGATCACTGCACTATGCCTTTCCACAAATGCAGACATTGTACATCCATTACATATGTATTTACACATATGTATTGATTACATATGTATTTACTGATGACCTCTGTATTTTTTCTCCCAGTGTTGCTGGATTGAGAAAACTTACAGATTGTTGTGCCAAGTATGGCGAATTGTTTAATATTACTTATAATGCCAAGAAGTCTTTTTGTATGGTTATTGACAACAAACCCCAGGACATGAAAAATTGTCATTGTATACATCTCAATAATCTTCCATTACCTTATACTACGAAATGTAAATATCTTGGTCATATAATCAATAAAAACCTAACTGATGATGACGACATTGCCAGACAAAAAAGATGCCTTTATGCCCAAGCTAATGTATTAGCTCGAAAATGTTGTCTTTGTAATATTTCCACCAAAGTTATTTTATTTCAAGCATACTGGGCTCCTATGTACACTTCTGGTCTTTGGTGCAAATTCAAAAAATATAGCCTCAAAAGCATTACCGTCGCATTTAATAATAGCCTCAGAATTTTTCTCAACTTACTCTCAAGATGTAGTGCAATTTTTATGTTTGCCACCAACTATATTAAATCTTTTAATGAACGCATTCGATCATCCATATTCAGTCTTTTATGTCGTCTTCATCAGTCAGATAATCTTCTTTTTATAAATTACCTCCATACCGATATTCATTTTAAGAGCTGTATGTACACATACTGGAGGTCGCTATTATACACATGACATTTGTATTGTATTTATTTTTTTAATCAAATTTTTAATATTTCTTTTTCAACTTATTTAATTAATTTCCTGATATATTTATTCATTTTTTTTTAACTTTACACTTATATTTTTACATTGTTCACATCATTGCTTTGATTGTATTATATGTATTGTACTTTTCATATTTTTGTTATTGTATTTTATGTATATATATGGACGACGTCTGGTCTGAAATTAATTTTATTATTTACGCATATGTATTGATTACATACGTGACCAATTGACCAGTGACCAATTGACCAGTGACCACTTGACCAGTGACCACTTGACCAGTGACCACTTGACCAGTGACCACTTGACCAGTGGCCACTTGACCAGTGGCCACTTGACCAGTGGCCACTTGACCAGTGGCCACTTGACCAGTGGCCACTTGACCAGTGGCCACTTGACCAGTGGCCACTTGACCAGTGGCCACTTGACCAGTGGCCACTTGACCAGTGGCCACTTGACCAGTGGCCACTTGACCAGTGGCCACTTGACCAGTGACCACTTGACCAGTGACCACTTGACCAGTGACCACTTGACCAGTGACCACCTGCTGAACACGGACAGTTTTTGTTTTGTTTTCTGGCTCTGTTAAGGTGGACAGTGGTGAGTAATTCAATGGCATTTAGCTGATTTGTTTATAAAAATGGCAGACAAACAGCACAATATGTGGCAATGTTGACATCAAGACTTGTTCAAGTACTTACGTATCCATAACAAAGAGTTTCCCTTCCTTGCTGTAATCTGTGTTTGTCCAAACTATTTAGAATTCTTTAGGTTATCCTCAATAAACTGCAGGCAGTGGCTGGTGGCAGTGTCCACTCACTGTCCAGTTACACACAGTCACTGGTGGACAGTGAGAGTTGGGCAGACACAGTCACTGCTGGGATGACATAGCTCAGTGGTCAACTGCCTATTTATAATATGTCACAGTGATCATAAACATCTACAAAATTTAATGACTATCAAATAATATGTCTACAGACATATTTCCATAGGTCTAACATGACCAATGCTGTACTGATGTCTAAATCCCCGCACTAAAATGGCTGTCCCTCTGGTAAGCAGCCACCTGCGATGTAGGGACACTTTTGTTTGGCCCCACAGTTATCCACACAACACAGGTACTGTAGTGGTCTGCACCCAATGGTCTCACTACACAAGTGACAATGACGTATGTGACTTAGCATAGAGCCTCCATGGGACGTGTCAGCTTGGCTACAGGTCAGTGATGTGCTGAATTCATTGTTGTTTGCACTAATGGTGCCTTTTGAATTCAGTCAATTCACTGTAAAGTTCTATAAACGTCACAATTGGAACTGAAACAAATCCACTGGTCTGTGCACAACAACAAAACATGTTACGTACATCACATGGATGTGTTCAACAACACCGGAGACTGTGTCAGAATGCACCCTCAATGGTAGGGTTGTCTCCCCTTCCTCTAGCAGGGTGGATGGATCGTGCCCTTCCTTCAATGTTAGGTCTGGTTCGATCTCTCCCTGCAAACATTTATATAATTTTATACAAGATAGTTTATTAAATGTCTCAATGGAGTGAACATTGCCCTGTGATCAAGATACAAATCATAAAACAGTAATTACATCGCCAGTCACAGACTGATATTCGATCAGTCCTTGTGGTGACAAGGCTACAGAATTTACTGTCAGTTTGTAAAATAAATACATCAATAAATAAGTACTGGTTTAAAATAAATATTTATAATTGTTATAATAAATATTAAATAAGTAGTAATTTAAAATCAATTATTATTGTCTAATTAAAATTATTGTAAACATTAAAAAAAACTAGGATTTATTAATAATTTTGATAACTTGAGATTCTTTGATAATTGGAATTGGGATTTAATGATGAATTTCCATTCATATATTTCTGAGTGTGAAGTGAGGGTAGGTCTTTAACCTTAAAACGGGTGCAACTGGGGAGTGTGTTGATCCTCACGGGGAAGCAGAGTTCTGGAAGTTTTTTGAGAGCCTCAGCCACCAATTAATCACTACGTTCTGAAGCCAACGATAACAATTACAATAATTGTTATTACTTTAAAATACTATTTTATGCTAATTGCAAATATATAATACAAAGAAAAGTATATACGTACGTACCTTTTGTTGAGCTATCCACTTGCGCAGTGATTCAAAGTGGAAAGCCGACCAGTCCCCGCTGTAGTAGTCATTCCTGCAGGGCAAGTCATTACTCTGGTGAATGAATAACTAACAGCAAAGGTCTTTGAACAGGCACGTGTCAATGTTCGCTTTTTGCAAAGAGATTTCCCCTAACGTTATGGGCTGGTTGATGGCACAGGTATAGAGAAAGCATGTTTGCCAATACTGAGCTTAGTTTAAAAAAAAAGTTGTTTGGAAATGGATAATCTAAGGGTCCTAGAGATGTCAGAGAAATGTAGCAGATTAACTAAGTATGTCGGTTGCTGAGTAGAAAGCATGAAAATAAAACACTATGAGTCTATCTTTAAATGTACAACTTCACTATTTTCACATTATATTTATAGCACTGATAAAAAATGTATAACTTTAAGTAATAACATAAGTATGCTACTGTGTCAACTATATAGTTACCTGTCCAAATGCAAGACACTCTGCCCAGCTCTGGAGAGGGCCGCGGCCACGATACACTCTGTCATTCCTAAAGCATCAAGGTTACAACAATGTCAGTGTTACTGTACCAGCTCTTACCTGTCACCATAGTTCCACTGGAAGTGGCTCATGTCACGAGATCACATTGCTCATAGTTCCACTGGAAGTGGCTCATGTCACGAGATCACATTGCTCATAGTTCCACTGGAAGTGGCTCATGTCACGAGATCACATTGCTCATAGTTCCACTGGAAGTGGCTCATGTCACGAGATCACATTGCTCATAGTTCCACTGGAAGTGGCTCATGTCACGAGATCACATTGCTCATAGTTCCACTGGAAGTGGCTCATGTCACGAGATCACATTGCTCATAGTTCCACTGGAAGTGGCTCATGTCACGAGATCACATTGCTCATAGTTCCACTGGAAGTGGCTCATGTCACAAGATCACATTACTCATAGTTCCACTGGAAGTGGCTCATGTCACGAGATCACATTGCTCATAGTTCCACTGGAAGTGGCTCATGTCACAAGATCACATTACTCATAGTTCCACTGGAAGTGGCTCATGTCATGAGATCACATTGCTCATAGTTCCACTGGAAGTGGCTCATGTCATGAGATCACATTGCTCATAGTTCCACTGGAAGTGGCTCATGTCATGAGATCACATTGCTCATAGTTCCACTGGAAGTGGCTCATGTCACAAGATCACATTGCTCATAGTTCCACTGGAAGTGGCACATGTCACGAGATCACATTGCTCATAGTTCCACTGGAAGTGGCTCATGTCATGAGATCACATTGCTCATAGTTCCACTGGAAGTGGCTCATGTCATGAGATCACATTGCTCATAGTTCCACTGGAAGTGGCTCATGTCATGAGATCACATTGCTCATAGTTCCACTGGAAGTGGCTCATGTCACAAGATCAGATTGCTCATAGTTCCACTGGAAGTGGCTCATGTCATGAGATCACATTGCTCATAGTTCCACTGGAAGTGGCTCATGTCACAAGATCAGATTGCTCATAGTTCCACTGGAAGTGGCTCATGTCATGAGATCACATTGCTCATAATTCCACTGGAAGTGGCTCATGTCACAAGATCAGATTGCTCATAGTTCCACTGGAAGTGGCTCATGTCATGAGAGCAAAAAAATACCTAAAACAACATATGTAGTATAAATTCAGTTTTAAACCCATCGAATTAGCAAGGTGGACATGTGGTATCGTGCAAGGTGGTCATGTGGTATCGTGGTCATGTGGTATCGCGGCGTCAAAGATGACACACACTGACATCAGGTGGACCCGTTCTACGTTTTCAGACCATCTTTACAAGATAAGTTTTGTGTCAAAACAAGCGTCATAATAAATTAGTGTACGACATTCCGATATAAAACAAACACTAGTCATCACAGAGTACAAATATTTTATAATATTTTTACGAATTACTCCACACTAATCAAAGGCAGAGGTGTTGGAAGATAATCCACTGGAAGATAATCCATGGAAGATAATCCACTGGAAGATAATCCATGGAAGATAATCCACTGGAAGATAATCCATGGAAGGACACATTCATTACAAACATTCAACTTTAGACAGAAATTTTATATAATCTATCAATATCATTGGTATGCCGATGTATGAATGAGGACTTGTAAATTTAATGTAACGTTTAATCCGGTATTGGAATTCCGCTGGTCTCCACAGCTCAGTTGGTAAATGCATTCATTAGGTTCTTCAATTTTACAATCGGAAAGGACATTGGTTCGAACCTGACACAAAACCATTAACAATAATATTTTTATACATTTATGTTTATGTTTTCATTAAATAATTATTATAAACCAAATCATTTTAACTCAATGAATGATGTACTGCTTGTGTTTTTATTGTTGTAGTAATTATTTATTTGTGATTAAAATATGTTAATTGTATATAACAATGATGTATTTTTTTATTTAAATTACTGTTACTACACATGAAAACAAATTGTGATTTATCTTAGCTGCTAAAATGAAATTAAGAAATATACGTCATTGTTACATGATCACTACAGTTAACATATTTTCATTTTTGTAGCATATATAATAACTATTATTTTGTTATTTTGTGAAAATGTTAAAAACTAACAAAAAAGATATCAATGGTTTAGTGGCGGGGTCGAACGGGTGTCCTTTCAATTGTAAAAGGGAAAGCATGCAATGAACACGTTTACCAATTGAGCCATGGTAACAATCGGGGTTGTAGTCTCGTATTTAAAGTGTTATGTTAAATATACAACTCCTCCTTCATACATCGGCATACAAACGATTATTTATGGCTTACACAAAATTTATTTATGACATTAAGCACACACTATCTGATTGTAATGTGTGTGTCTTGGTGTGGATTATATCACAGTGGCTACAATCAATATAGTTACTTTGAAAACAAGTTGAAGATAGCGGCGATCTCAAACCTCAGACAGGCCTCCGTGAAACACATGGCTTAATTTTTCAAAACAATTTGATTCGTGTGGAATCTTAAGATAAATGTACGTTCTCCATGATTACCAATGTTTGTAGTACATCAAAATATCGCACAATAATTCATGTTGACGTTTGTTTCAACCCAACAGTTATCCTCATAAACATGCTCTGAAGTCTGAATGCAAAGAAAGAGTGCACCTGATGCCAGTATGTGTCCTGTCTGATATCACAACTGTGCATCCAGAAAGCACGGTAAAAATATGCATATTCAAAAAAGTCCAGTGACATAGCACAAAATGTGGAATTTCTAATCCATTGATTTTGTTTTTGTGGATAACGAGCATATAGCAGCAGGTATTATATTATATTATATTGATTCAAGTAATAGGTGTTTTTATTCCCTTTAAGTAGTTTTTCAAGATTTTATTAAAATGCGACTGCCCATAAAGAATATAAGTGAGAATCCTGTTGGATCTGGTGCTTAGATTATATGGTATTAGCACTGTAAAGGTTGAGTCATCTGTCCATGCTGACCATGAGCCATGCCCAGGCCCCAGGGGCATGGCAGCCATATTGGCATAAAGAATTAATCTAGTCAACATCTGTAAAAATGCCATAACTCCCTTAAAAATACAGATAAACAAAAATTATATAACATTTTCATTCAAAGCTCTATCGTTTGGCTCATAAACAGCAGTTATCATGCAATCTTGAAATAATTAGATAGGACCTTTGCACGATTCACTAACAAAGTAATTACTAAGGCTGTTCTCGAGACACAGATGCTGCACTATGCACCAATCATGACTTCTCTTCCATGTCAACAAACACTCCCACAGTAGTACTACCTGATTTAAGTTAACTTGTTCAATAACATATTAGTTTCCATAAATATTCCCAAAATGCAACGTAGTTATTTAACGATGCGTTGATGTCACATTAACTCACCAGTTCCCAAAACAATCGCATCGTAGTCGGACGGCAGCTTATCATCCGCCATTGCTGTTTGCTCAGGACGCGAGTCTTTGATGACGTCAACGAAAACGCATTTGATTTATCATACGCTTCAGGTTCAAGTGTGATAATAAATATGTGTATCGGGTAGTTCTACGATATAAATAAATATTATTAACTCAATGGCTGGGCTGTATTGCTAAAAAGGGTAAAAAAAGCCACACAAATAATTTGGGCGTTGTGATCATGTTCCGGAGGTTGGATGTTATGTAGATGATGTATTGTGCACATTCTTCCGCGCAGCTGATCGTCATGTGACATCTGTGGCTGTTGGTAAACAGTGTTGGTTGGCGATTGAGTCTTCTTTTGTCGGAATGACATAGAACTGCATTTGTTGTAAGTATGTTACTGGATTTCACATCCATTACAAGTGATTAAATGGATAAATCATGCCATGCATTATCGACGTAGTGTAATCGATCACAGTGTCGAAATTATGTTACAACCATGATTTACGCTGCAGAGCCGAAGTTATTTTGTTATCACGTCGTGGAATAGGCGACTTAGCCTTAGGGTCATTGACACTAATTGTGACAGTATGAAGAGAAACTAAAGCCAGTGGTCCTTCTATCTACTGTTTATGTTTGTTTGGACTCATTCATTCTAGAGAAGGACAACTGTGAAAATAATTGACCGATGGTCATGGAAGAGGAACAAGTATTGACATAGTAACAGTTAACTTAATTTAGTCTTCGGTTGACTTGTGTCAGTTGTGAGTGCAAGATCATGAAGATGTGGATGTGCTGATCGAGTTTGGTTTTCGACCGTCAACAATTCTTACGAAACACTCAACAGTGCCAGAAACTTGTGAGGAGCTGCCAGAACTTTATATATGTTACTGATGCAGGTCACTAATGCGTTGTTATATTGTAAATGCATTGTCAAAATTAAAATATTGTCTTACATTTTTTGATTTTGTTTCCAAAATGGAGTTTCTGATATTAATTTTTTTATAGCTGGAACCTTAAAACCTGTGTTAGTATCGATCAGATCATGTTAAATAATGTTTGACGTGATGCATTTACCTAAGTAGTTTCTGCGGGAACTTACTTAGTAGCGTTATTGGAATACATTTCCCAACGTTACATTGTAAATGACAATTTGCAGTGTAACAGACATTTGACATTTTCAGTGTAATAATCGGAGATAAAAGTTGTATTTAAAAAATAGGTGTCACTCTTGTTAAAAATCTGAAATATTTCACAATAATTAAACCTTCAATTTATTTTAATTTTACCAACTTGTTATCTTCCAAATTGAGGATGCATACCTATATAATAATTTATTCACTGGTTGTGTGGTAAAAACTACATAAAAGTCTTTTTTTCCTGGACATGGGTGGAATTGTCAGGAATTAAACCTTTTCAGATAAATAACGTTTTATCACAAACATACTTTCATAGTGAATATTTATGATAAATAATAATGTAATATAAAAATTGTAAAATATTGTGTTATTAAAACAAATGTTAAACATATTTACTCTGTGACTTTGCTGCCAACTTAAACACAGCCTGCCCCTACTGTAGGCTGATGGCACAGCAGGTCAATATGAACAGTTGCAGTGAACTCTGTCCTTGTGAACACTCAACACACAACACAGGCTCAACCAAACATCTCCTGCTGTGGATTAGAAAGACCTATCATTATCATAAAATGCCCTCTGGGTGTTGTCCCAGCTGGTATTCCTCTGTGAATTTCAGTCCAGGGTCCAACCAGTCTGGGTGTTGTCCCAGCGGGTATTCCTCTGTGAATTTCAGTCCAGGGTTCAACCATGCAGGGAGGGGGTATTCATGACTCATGTTGACAGATGATTCCAAGCACACAAGTATCTACGTGTTACTTTATTACATTCTCCTTCATTCTATGTATTTAGGGGTTTGTACATATACACATTCCAATAATCCAAAATAACTGCATGTAGGTGGATGAAGTATCCATTTGGAATAAAAAATGGATAAAATAAGTTTAATATTCCATATTGAACACAAAATGTGTACAAATGTTGTCATTTATGTACATTTCTGCTGTGTCTGTAGATATGTGATTTTAGCATTTTAATTAGTGCCCTGTGTGTATATTTTCTCTGTAATTATTATAGCAACTCCGTCATTTGATGATCGGTGTATGACTGCAATGTTTTGGCCATTCCAATTTTATAATTTCTATGATGATTGGTGGGTCATTGGTCCTGTCAGTTTATTCTTATTACTAGAAATGATATATTTACAAAGCCCCTTACCACAAGTATCTGGGGCTAATGTCCCATTCTAGTATGGGGTACATGTGTATGAGCAATAAACATCTTCTAGAGAATACAATGTAACTTAGTGTGCCATGTTATATTTAAGGGAAAGGTCACGCGGTAACGGAGTCACCAAAATTGTGTATTTTCTGTCATAACTTTTGAACCAAGCAAGCTAGAATAATAAATGAAACAGTTTTATGTAGGTCTTGAATAGTTCTTTTATTGTAGTAAGTAACTGGGCATTCACCTCTCAGTTGTTGTGTGTAAACAGCTGAAAACTGCCCGGTAACGGAGTCACATAAAATTAGCAGGTGTTTCTAGGGTGAATAAACAAACCATGACAACTTGCTGTTCTCTTCATATAAATGCCATTACTGTTTATTGGCATGATAACTAAGATTGTTAACTCTAACCTTACCAAGTTTGATGATCTTAACACAAATAAAAAAAATATTATGGACATATTTGTGAAGCTATGTATGGTAACGGAGTCACATTGAGCTATGGTAACGGAGTCACATTGAGCTATGGTAACGGAGTCACATTGAGCTATGGTAACGGAGTCACATTGAGCTATGGTAACGGAGTCACATTGAGCTATGGTAACGGAGTCACATTGAGCTATGGTAACGGAGTCACATTGAGCTATGGTAACGGAGTCACATTGAGCTGTGGTAACGGAGTCAAACCTCCCATGCCTCCTTTCTTTTCAAATAGTGGTAAATACCAGACTACTTGGGAAAAACTCTTAAAGGGATTAAATTTGATCCATTTTTGCAATACCAGTTACTGTACCATCACCATAATGATACATGTGTAATTATACATCAGTACTGGTTGTTTTCGAAGAATCATAAGTGTAGTAAGACTGAAAACAACAATGGTTGATATATTTTAAACACATTTTTTTAATATATTATCCCAATTATGACATGTATTTAACACAAATACATAATATAAAACCATTTTATAGTGGAGATTTATTGATGGGCATTCTTTCAATAGACTCATTAAATGTGTGTCTGCACCATGTGCCACATAGCTTATGGTGGGTGATAAAAGGGAACCATGCTTGCCACACATTGTCAAACGGTCTACTTCCTCTTCCACTCATGATGCTAACTGACCAGTTACCACTGCTTCATGTTCAGTAATAAAATGTCTGACAGAAAGTGCCTGTCTATTGATTCTGGGATACATGGCTTCCCAGCAGAGGATCCTAGCAGATTACAAGTTCAAATAGTAAGCTGGAGCCGGTTTGGGGCCCACAGAGACAAAGACTACAGATGTTTACAGGTCCTTAGCCAGTTAGCCTGTCTAATCTGAATGTCAAGACAGGGGAACTAATGTTTGCTCTGCCAATGTCCAGAGCCAAACATTTCTTTTGTTCCTTAAACAGATTACCAACTGGCACCTGACAGTACTAGACTTTAGTACTTAGCATTTTCCTGTGTGAAAATGACACTGACACTTGTTAATAAATAATCAATTTTCTTTTGAATATCTTGTTGAATTCATGTTTTAAACAAATACAAGGATACACCTGAACTAATAACTGGAGAAGTTGTCAGTTTTAGATGAATACATTAACTAAATTATAAATGGACAGGAACTAGCCAACTGGTGGTAATATAAAGTATAGAGTTATTCCCACATATTTCCTGGTTAATACCACTTTTTCCGGTAATGACCAGGTTATTCCCACTGCCCTGTCTTTAACCAGTTTTCCCCAGAAATGTGCCAACCCTGCTTATAATAAAGTATAACAATACAATTATGTTGTTACCTGCATTTAAAAAGACTGTTCTTAAGTACCATAACTTATAAGCAATCTGCTATTTGGGGAGAGATTCTTGATAGTTGCAGATATGGTAACGGAGTCAAAGAAATGGGTAATAAAAAATTCATTATTTTTTTAAGTGTATGAAAAATCTGTTTGGATGACTGTATTACAAGTATAAATATGCTTTCTTTTGGAAAGTATCATTACATTTTATGAATTATTTCTATGAAAAAAAAATTGGTATTTTATGGTAACGGAGTCACATACAAAATTTTGTCCGAGGACATATGTTAGTGCTTAAAAACACTTTTTGATAAATATAATTTGTAAATTTAACATCAGATTAGTAAAATATATGTGAAAACATATCATAATCTGCAATATGAAGTTTATACATCAACATTTGTTTTAGAAAAACTTTATTTGGAAATGAGCAAATTTGATGTCATGAACAGTTTCGAGTGCCGCTCCACAAGCACCAGATTTAAATGGTCATAATTTTGTTTTCTAGGAGGAGTATTGTAAAAAGACAAACTGTTTCAGAAACTGTGCAATGTAATCTATAATACGGGAGTGATTTCTAGGTTCGGTGATAAAGTTCATATTTTGACCCAGATGCTAACCCCTGCTTGACCTGGCCCATAAGACCTTTATTTTCCCTTGTTTATCTTTTACCTTAGTACTTAATTTTACCATTATTCTGTTAATGTGTCCAATGCCTGATGACATGTGACTCTCATATAAATTTTAATAGAGTTGATGTCAAATCATAAGAGCTATTGTAATTTATTCAGTGATCCTATCTATTGCATCAAGATAATCAATAATTGGTGCTAAGTGCTTCATAGAGCATAACAAAGTTGAAGTTGTCTACTTGATATTTTAAAATGGTTAAAATTAAAATGTGCTATTAAAAAACAGAACCATTGTTAACTTGAGTGTCTGAGCCATGAAAGATATCTACTCACCCTGTATTGAGATATCTACTCACCTTGTATTGAGATATCTACTCACCCTGTATTGAGATATCTACTCACCCTGTATTGAGATATCTACTCACCTTGTATTGAGATATCTACTCACCCTGTATTGTGATATCTACTCACCTTGTATTGAGATATCTACTCACCCTGTATTGAGATATCTACACACCTTGTATTGGGATATCTACTCACCCTGTATTGAGATATCTACTCACCCTGTATTGAGATATCTACTCACCCTGTATTGAGATATCTACTCACCCTGTATTGAGATATCTACTCACCCTGTATTGAGATATCTACACACCTTGTATTGGGATATCTACTCACCCTGTATTGAGATATCTACTCACCCTGTATTGAGATATCTACTCACCCTGTATTGAGATATCTACTCACCCTGTATTGAGATATCTACTCACCCTGTATTGAGATATCTACTCACCCTGTATTGAGATATCTACATGGTCCCGTGTCTGCTACACACATTGTATTGAGAGCACAACGGGTGAAAAGGAGCAAAAGACATGTCTTTAAAATCATAGATATTGCCAGTTGTGTCTTGTAAATCTTGTCACGTTTATTAAAATCTAAATGTAAGCCATTTGATTTATGCAAATCTTTGCTTCCCGATATCCTGTTTTATATACACATCTGCATAAAAAAATGTATATCAGTGATGTTTTACAAATACAAAGAACTCATGATTTTTGATGGAAATGACTAATCTCCTTATTCTTCCACAAATGACCACAGGTCAACTTGCTGACCAATGTTTTAATTGGTTTTCAGAGTTGTCCTTCTAGAATTAGTTAGTCCACTACAGGTTACACATTTACCCCCTGTGTGTGATCTTTTACTTCCCCTGGCAGAGACACCAGATAAAAGGGACCACCGGCTTTTAGTGTCTCTTCCGAAAGACACAGGCAAATGTGGGGCGAACAAAATTGCCCAAGTTTCGAAACAGTGACAGATGGGATTGAACCACCGTCTCCTCGATTGACAAGCCGGTGCTCTACCGTGCGACCATCGCTCCCCACATGTTAATCTGTAAACGCGACTTTCCCCTGGCATGACTTGTCCCCTGACATGACTTGTCCCTTGGCATGACTTGTCCCCTGGCCCGGCAGGTTTACTTTCTACTACTGCATTTTCTGGGCAGTAATCCAGTAACTTTTCATACTTGTATTTCTGTGTTGGTAGATCAGAGAGAAACGCAACAAGAAGATGGCATCCGAACAGTCACCCCTGCTTTCTAACGCACACAGCAACAACTACCCCCAATCAGAGAGGGTGACTGAGAAACCACAGCAGCGGGCCGTGGGGTTGACAGACACTGACATCACCAATGAGTACACCTCCCTCTACCCCCGTCACTCTCTCAGCAATAGTGTCAACAGCTCTGATGACGATGTCAAACTGTCCACCGATTCAAGTTCTTTTATGCCACACACCACAAAGTGAGCGCATTTGTGATTTGTTGTGTCAAGCAGTAGCTAATGCACTAAACTGGTTTGATTTGTTGTGTCAGCAGTAGCTAATGCACTAAACTGGTTTGATTTGTTGTCAGCAGTAGCTAATACACTAAACTGGTTTGATTTGTTGTCAGCAGTAGCTAATGCACTAAACTGGTTTGATTTGTTGTCAGCAGTAGCTAATACACTAAACTGGTTTGATTTGTTGTCAGCAGTAGCTAATACACTAAACTGGTTTGATTTGTTGTCAGCAGTAGCTAATTTTAATACACTAAACTGGTTTGATTTCTTGTGTCAGCAGTAGCTAATTTTAATACACTAAACTGGTTTGATTTGTTGTGTCAGCAGTAGTTAATACACTAAACTGGTTTGATTTGTTGTGTCAGCAGTAGCTAATACACTAAACTGGTTTGGTTGAAATTATATATTTTGACCAAGATATGTTTAGTTGTGTTTTGCCACTGCAGGTACAGGTAAGTCTGTTTAAGTCTGTTATAAAATGTAAAACACAGTGAGTGGACTTGTATTTAGTCAAACTGAAACTGAAAGTACATCAAGTGTGATTAACCCAATGGAGTTGTATAAAAAATCCATACCGAATGATACTTCCCTGTGTAGACACCAAGCAGGGGTCATGTGGTGGAATGTTACTTCCCTGTGTTGACACCAGACAGTGGTCATGTGGTGGAATGTTACTTCCCTGTGTAGACACCACATGTGGTGGGAAATATCTCATTTGTCAGAGGGAAATATATCATTTGTCACAGAGAAGTGTCTCACTAGTCAGTCACATGTTCTTCCTGCCCAGACAATCTGCACCTCCATCCACACTTAAGCCTTAAACCAAACCCTGAATCCTCATAAAAAGTCAAAACAACCATATAAGGGCATTTGTAAGTGACCAGGTAGCAAAAAGCCATCACCATCTGAAAGATTGACAATGTTCATTAGATAGAGTGACAATGTTCATTAGATAGAGTGACAATGTTCATTGGATAGAGTGGCAATGTTCATTAGATAGAGTGGCAATGTTCAATGGATAGAGTGGCAATGTTCATTAGATAGCGTGACAATGTTCATTAGATAGAGTGGCAATGTTCATTAGATAGAGTGATAATGTTCATTGGATAGAGTGATAATGTTCATTGGATAGAGTGGCAATGTTCATTAGATAGAGTGATAATGTTCATTGGATAGAGTGGCAATGTTCATTGGATAGAGTGGCAATGTTCATTAGATAGAGTGGTAATGTTCATTAGATGGAGTGGTAATGTTCATTAGATGGAGTGACAGTGTTCATTAGATAGAGTGACAATGCTCAATGTTCATCAGATTACAGTGACAGTGTTCATTAGATAGAATGACAATGTTCATTAGATAGAATGACAATGTTCATTAGATAGAATGACAACATTCATTAGATAGAATGACAACATTCATTAGATAGAGTGACAACATTCATTAGATAAAATGACATGTGAAAATACAAAGTAACTTATGTATACTAAATATTTTTGCTGATTTTCACCAACTTTTATTAAACTACAAGTGAATAATTAAACAGTTTATTTGGTTATTTCGGCAAAACTTTAGAATTCTGAAACAATATATGCACAATAGGGAGGTTAAAATTTTGGTAATCTTCCAGTTAACTGCCCTAAATTATTAGGGTCTTTTCAAAAATGTTTTTACTAACTGTTTTGATGTATATAATTTTGTTTGGAATGACATTCCACACAGCTTCTAGTACAAAGAAGGCAAACATGACTTTTGTATTGTGTCTTAGACCAATTTAATACCATTGAGTTAAAAAAATTATACTTACAAAATAAAAATTTGCATTGCCAAAATACATTATATCGCCTGATTTGGGGGGATATGTCTGAAAAATCGTAAGAAATTCCCTTTGCGGTTCTGATGCCTCTGGGATCACTGGGATGCACATAGCTGTGACATTGGCTTATTTAAATTAACTCGACGAAGTTATATTGGTCTAAAACACAATTTTTAAACAAATATGTGCTTTCTTTGTACCGGAAGTGATGTAGAATGACATTTTAAACACATCAAAAGACATAGTTAACTGGAAGATTACCAAATTTTGCGTGAATTGATATTTACTGAAACAAGAATGACATTGTATAGAGAAAGGACTTTTAAGCACTATGGATATGAATCATGACTTGTTGGAATTGTTGCAGCAACATTGAAACTATGATGAACTTCATGAAAGGCATGTTGGGAAGTGGCATCCTTGCCATACCGGCAGCCCTCAAGTACTCAGGAATTTGGGTACGAATGGACGTTGGACAACTGTGAATATATATTAATTATAGAATGTCTTCTGGAAGTTGCACGGCACATGATGATGTTGTTTCTCTTCCCACCATTTCTCTCGCCTGTTACAAACTTACAATTTACTGCTATTTTGGTAGGCACCATTGCTGAGTATCATGAACAAAAAGTATCACCACATTCAAGACTCATAGACACCCTACACATTTGGTACATTTCAGGTGTATACATAACAAGCTAGCGACCATTTGAATAATGTCCTTACTTGATGAGCTATGACCATTCCTCACCACTGCTTTACATACATTGATTTGTGTCAGGATTGGGTCCAAATACATATTTTGGGATCAAATACATTGCTTTTCCAGACTTTAATACAAATAAAATTTTACAGTACAAATACATTGAAATTTTTGATTAGAATATGATTCAAATACATGCACTTTGTGACTTGACAACCCGGTACATTCCGGGGGGGGGGGATCTTTTGTGCCGGCCCAGGGCATTTATACAGCAGGTGACAGCAACATTCTTTGAAGCACATTCCTTTGGTCCTTTGTTAGGTGAACAGTATTGCTGACAATGTAGGGAGGTCAATTGTATTGCTTGTAGAATTGTAAAAGTAACTACCTGGGTATGTCAGTTAGCAGCAGCAACACTGTAGGTCAATGTTCTCAGTGCTGCCTGACTACTGTTGACCCTATTTACTCTTGACCCAGTCAGACATTTGTTGGTAAAAAAGGTATGTGTATTTGGTTGTATTTGCAAATAATTTTAAATACAGACCAAATAAAAAATACAGTAATACAAACAAATTCTGAATTCAAATACAGATTCAAATATGTATATGGACCCCCCCCCCCCCCACCCACCCTGATTTGTATCTCCAGACATTTAATATGGACCTGGCCACTGTGTTGCACATTATATATATATATATATATATATATATACGGTTTATGTATTGATTTGTAGATTAGCATTGCTGTGATGTGATCGTGTGGGCTTTAATCTATTGCATTTACCCATACTCTATGTAATTATTATTATTTAAACTAAAAATTTATATTACATTTTAGGTATGATATTTTATATACTTATCATATATTTTTTGCACACATAGGAATAATAAGTAATGTAACAAATGTTTTATTTTATTTATTTTATTTGTTTTACTATTCCATAAATTATATAGGTCTATATTTAGAATGGTTTTTATTTTAATAATTTATCCAATGTTAATGCCTGTCATTGACTCAGGCGCCACACATTTGTGTTACTACGTACCTTCTGCCTCAGGTTGGATTTGTGTCCCTCGCATTTCTCGGCATCATCAATGGCTACTGCATGAACATGCTCATCCACTGTTCTGACAGTCTCTGTGCCAGGTAAGAAATACATGTTACATCCAGTAAATGGATCAACTCCACCCTGTAAAAATTATTTCCTGATTAATGTTATAATGCCAATCTAAAACATATGAAATTCCAGTACATTTTTATACACATTTTGATAATCCTATTTAATTAGATATGATTAAAAAATTATCTTTTGTTTATCAACACTTGGGAACGTTAAGAGATCTATGGATCATGTCTGCTGCCTAAAAAGAAATTCGGAAATAAATTCCAATTCCAATTTAAAAAAATAAAAAAAAGCAGCAATATAGTTATTGCAATATATTCATTTAATAGTGGATTTGCATTTTTTTAAATAATGCACTTCAATGCACTGTTTTTAGACTTAATTGTCATGTTAATAGCAACAACAACACTGGTATTCCATTTTAATAGCAACAACACCACTGATATTCCATGTTAATAGCAACAACAACAACACTGGTATTCCATGTTAATAGCAACAACAACATTGGTATTCCATGTTAATAGCAACAACAACACTAGTAGTCCATGTTAATAGCAACAACAAAACTAGTAGTCCATGTTAATAGCAACAACAACACTAGTATTCCATGTTAATAGCAACAACAACACTAGTATTCCATGTTAATAGCAACAAAAACACTAGTATTCCATGTTAATAGCAACAACAACACTAGTATTCCATGTTAATAGCAACAACAACACTGGTATTCCATGTTAATAGCAACAACAACACCGGTATGCTATGTTATTAGTATTCCATGTTAATAGCAACAACAACACTGGTATTCCATGTTAATAGCAACAACAACACTAGTATTCCATGTTAATAGCAACAACAACACTGGTATTCCATGTTAATAGCAACAACAACACTGGTATTCCATGTTAATAGCAACAACAACACTAGTATTCCATGTTAATAGCAACAACAACACTGGTATTCCATGTTAATAGCAACAACAACACTGGTATGCCATGTTATTAGTATTCCATGTTAATAGCAACAACAACACTGGTATTCCATGTTAATAGCAACAACAACACTAGTATTCCATGTTAATAGCAACAACAACACTGGTATTCCATGTTAATAGCAACAACAACACTGGTATTCCATGTTAATAGCAACAACAACACTAGTATTCCATGTTAATAGCAACAACAACACTGGTATTCCATGTTAATAGCAACAACAACACTGGTATTCCATGTTAATAGCAACAACAACACTGGTATTCCATGTTAATAGCAACAACAACACTAGTATTCCATGTGGTACATTACGACATAAAATTGATAAAATGTTAACAAGATGTCAAGAGTCAACAGGTCCTGCCATTCGCCTCCACCACAGTGGGACAAGCCAGGCAATGCAGTGTCTGCCCAAGCCACCGTGTGGCGCCACTGTCACTTAACCATTATACACTGTATTTCCAGTGAAAAACTATAGAGAATACGGTGTGCTGTATAACACACATGGCACGTTCCACATGGAGCCATAAGGTGCACAGCTCTACTGGCAGGTCTGTGTGTAACTACATTTACATTTACACACCCGAGTACGCATTATGAAAATTGAAGTCAATCCCATTTCGTGATGTAAAGATGCATTCTCTGCTCATTTGTGGTGTCATGAATTACATTCTTTGGTGTCTGGCTTTATAGTGTGTGAACAGTTCAGGTTTAATATATAAACCAATAGACATTTGAAACACCTTTGCAACTTTCTATCCACCATGGTCAGAATAAAAGAAATTGAATAGTTGCAACCGTTGATTTAATAAAAATAACATATTAGCCAAAAAGATGCTAGCATGTCATAACTGACACTAAATATTGTGCAAAAAGAGATGGAATGTAAAATCAAACAGAGAATGCAGCTTTTTACACAATATTGTTGGCTGATATGTTGTCAAATGTGTTGTATAATGACATGTTGTCAAATGTATTGTATAATGACATGTTCTACACATGAAATGTTGCAGCAGGTTGCGAGAACACTGATTGTTTCCCTCGTTGCGTTGTGTCTCGTCCTGTGGTCTTCTGCAGCAGGCCTTGGCCTGTCTGTCAGTCCACAGCCACGGCACTGAGACCATCTACTTCGTGGCTTCTTCGTGGTAGTTGTGTCGGGCAAATGAAGGAAGCCCAGGTTTGGCATGTGCTGTGCACTCATTATCTGTCTAGATTCACTGACATTTCAGCCTTGGATATTTTTGTCTCTGCATAATATTTCTGCCCTGGAAGTCATTCAGTTCAGATTGCTCATTGATGCTGTATTTTGGCATTTTGGCCCACTTCTGGTACCAAGTAGTGACTACAAGAAGTAGCCCAAAACCATGCCAATGAGAAAAACTGCTTTGAGAAATATTGAAAACAAAAGAGTTCTGCAACCCCCTAAACCAAGACATTCAGGGTAAAAGTATTTGGACCAATCTATCCGAAGCCAAAATGTCCAAGGACAAAATGCCTGAATGCCCATTACATGCATTGCAAGAATGATGAACAAGCTTTGACCTACATTGTCATGGTTCATCCAGTTTCATGATAATCAGCAGCGTTGTGTAAACACTGGTTGCTTTTTTTAATAACTTTCTTGAACTGTGGCCCACCTGAACCATCCATCTTCACGTATTATAGTTAAGAACTTTGGAACTAATTCATCAGTGGACATGGATGGCAAAATCTTGTGGTTGCACCATTCACTTCAAATCACCTCCTGACTAAACTTCCTCTTTGTAACTTCAAATGCATGAACCAGATGTCTTATTGAAGTGTTAACTTTCAAAAGTGTACTTCAAAACCTATGAAAAGATGATTGACTAACATCACTAACTTGGTCGACATTCCACCCTCACCACCCTATCATTCGTTGCCATCTTTTTGTCTTCATGCAGTCACTTAAATACAGATTTTGCTCCTGTCGCTTCAGCAGTGCTTCTGGCATTTTGGGGAATGGTCTTCATACATGGCCATATCTAATGGAGCTGGAATGGAATGATTACTCGTCTTTGTGCTGTAACGTACAAAGGATATTCTCCTAAACAGTTGCTGTCTGTGTATACATGATAATATCTGCTCAGCTTGCTCAGTATGCTCAGCTTGCTCAGCTTGCTCAGTATGCCCAGCACCTGGATAGCTCATCAGTTATTTACTCTGGATCGTAAACTGATCATTCCTTTGGTTTGGGTGGTATAATTTAATTTTGGTCGTTTTACAAATCTATATAATTTTTTTTAATGTTATTGCTCAATGATTTATAGCAAACTCATGAGATGTGTAAATTTACATTGGTGTGTAATTTTACATTGTTATGTAATTTGTTTGTCAATTAATGACAGATAAGATGATTGACTAAGAAATGATTTCTCTTCATGTCTTCTTAAGTTCGTTCTTCCATCTATGTCTGTTTTCTTTCAATCTCCTTTCAGTCTTCAGCTTCAAGGCTTTCACTTCTTCTAAGATATCCAAACCAAATTGTCTTTATTGGTATGTTCCCATTTGTTATTTTACATTTCTACCTGGCACTCGGACTCGATCTCTGAGAAATCTCATTTTCAGCTTCTACTAATTTGCAGTTTTTATTCATTCCAGGCATATATCGTAGTCGGTAGCATAACAATTACTATGTGTTGCTGTTTGTTGTATGTCCAGTTTTGATGCATGTTAATAATGCTTGTTTGGTCACAGAACGGGGAAAGAGACAATGAGCTACAGTGATGTAGCAGAAGAAGCGTTTAGAGCCGGGCCACGACCTCTGCGAAAATTTGCCAGTCTTAGTAGGTAGGACACAAAAACATTCCTTCTTCAGTTGATTTAGATAGGTAAGATGTAGATGTGTTGATATTCGAATTTTAGTATATATGTGGATACTATACACGTTAAGTAGATTACTTTAAAACTGCAAAAACTTCGGATTTTTGCAAAATCTGACCAGAATTGTCCGAGCAGAAATTTGTAATGGGAAGTCTGCTCTCTAGAACGTGGCAAAGTTAATTAAACATCAAATGGTATCGCAGTTAACTGTGCTTGCCGCTGCATAATTGCCATTCAATTTTGTGGATGTCTTGTTTACCATTTGAATGTATTGAAATCATTCAAATGGCAAACATTGTTCCAAGCTTAAGAAAGTAACTAAACACAAATTGGCAGGCAGTAAATCTTCACCATGCACGTTGTTGTCTTATGAGTATAATATTAAATGACAAAATAAAACCTAAGTCGCTTGAAAGAAAAAGGAATGTTTCTAATATCTAAAATGTAGACTTTTTAACCTCTGTTCTCAATGGTGTAATGTAATGCGTATGTATCTCAGAACATATGATGTACAGTGTGTAAATATTATGTTTTCTTGCAGGGTCGTGGTCAACGTGTTTCTCTGCATAACCCAGTTTGGCTTCTGCATTGTCTACGTCCTGTTTGTAGCCAAGACAGTGAAGCAGGTGAAGTGAAACCTTGATAATACTTGAATTATGTGGTAGTATTGTAACAGATGTATTATGATACAGAGCAGCATATGTTTGTAATAAAGGCTAGCACTATTTTAAATATTTAACACATTTAATCTATGCCTAATTCTTTTATCACGTCAGAAGTTTTATTTTCCTGTAATTTTAAATTTAAACATTTCAGAGTTTGCATCCAGTTAATAAATAAAATAGCAGTTGTGTCAGTGGATAATAAAGCATCATATGGTATATAACTAGACTAATGTGATAACATTATGCCATGAATAATTAATTAATTAATTATTAAAACAAGATCAAGAAAATACTGAACAGATATTTGAAAGTGTTCCTGTCATTGTGCGTAAGGTATTCTATTAGTACTCTACCAGACACTTTAATGCCCGTCACATTGTGTCTTTCTGCAGATGGTGGATTACACGACCCCGGTTCACCTCAGCCTCACTCTCTACATGTTCATCATGGTCCTGCTGCTCTTTCCATTCATGTTTGTGCGCAACCTCAAGCACCTTGCTCCTTTCTCTCTGCTGGCCAACATCCTTGTCTTGACTGGTCTCATCATCATTGTCCAGCACTGTGTGCGTGGACTGTCCACTATTGACCACTATCCGCCAGCTTTCGCAGGCTGGAAGACTCTTCCTCTCTACTTTGGGATTGCCTTGTACGCCTTCGAAGGCATCGGAGTGGTAAGTGCAGATTTAACTATTCTTATTAGTTTGCATGATGAATTGATTCATTATATATATACATATATATATATATATATATACATATATATCTATATATATATATATATATATATATATATATATATATTCATATATATATATATATACATATATATCTATATATATATATATATATATCTATATATCTATATATCTATATATATACATATATACTTTTCTTCCGACTGCACAGAGGAAACCCCAGTTTGGTTGATTTGGACATGAACTATAATTTACGGTAGAGTAGTGGATAGCACATCGGCTTGACATGTTGAGTCCAAATCCAGAACAGGCCAGGTTTAGTATTTGGCCTAAAACTCTGGCTAACAACACTTGGTCCTATGTATCCGTGTGATTTGGTAACCAGGAGCGCACATTAAATGTCAGTCCTGTCTCAATTTGATACTATGTATCCGTGTGATTTGGTAACCAGGAGCGCACATTAAATGTCAGTCCTGTCTCAATTTGATACTATGTATCCGTGTGATTTGGTAACCAGGAGCTCACATTAAATGTCAGTCCTGTCTCAAGTTGATACTATGTATCCGTGTGATTTGGTAACCAGGAGCTCACATTAAATGTCAGTCCTGTCTCAATTTGATACTATGTATCCGTGTGATTTGGTAAACAGGAGCTCACATTAAATGTCAGTCCTGTCTCAATTTGATACTATGTATCCGTGTGATTTGGTAACCAGGAGCGCACATTAAATGTCAGTCCTGTCTCAATTTGATACTATGTATCCGTGTGATTTGGTAACCAGGAGCGCACATTAAATGTCAGTCCTGTCTCAATTTGATACTATGTATCCGTGTGATTTGGTAAACAGGAGCTCACATTAAATGTCAGTCCTGTCTCAAGTTGATACTATGTATCCGTGTGATTTGGTAACCAGGAGCTCACATTAAATGTCAGTCCTGTCTCAATTTGATACTATGTATCCGTGTGATTTGGTAAACAGGAGCTCACATTAAATGTCAGTCCTGTCTCAATTTGATACTATGTATCCGTGTGATTTGGTAACCAGGAGCTCACATTAAATGTCAGTCCTGTCTCAATTTGATACTATGTATCCGTGTGATTTGGTAACCAGGAGCTCACATTAAATGTCAGTCCTGTCTCAAGTTGATACTATGTATCCGTGTGATTTGGTAACCAGGAGCTCACATTAAATGTCAGTCCTGTCTCAAGTTGATACTATGTATCCGTGTGATTTGGTAACCAGGAGCTCACATTAAATGTCAGTCCTGTCTCAAGTTGAGACACTAGTGACCAGACTCGGTATCACCATGGAAACGTCAGTTGTGTTCTGAAAAAGGCTGGTTAGTTTAATATTGTTGCATTCCATTTAACTGTGAATTCCAATTCATGACCCAGTTGCATAAATTTACTGGAGTAGCTCCTGGCTGGAGCTGCTCCGGGCTGGAGTAGCTCCTGGCTGGAGCTGTTCCGGGCTGGAGTAGCTCCTGGGTGGAGCTGCTCCTGGCTGGAGCTGCTCCTGACTGGAGTAGCTCCTGGCTGGAGCTGCTCCTAGCTGGAGTAGCTCCTGGCTGGAGCTGCTCCTGGCTGGAGCTGCTCCTGGCTGGAGCTGCTCCGGGCCTTCCAGTTAACAACGGGTGTTTACCATGTCACGAGGTGATTGCACCACAGCATACGACCCCATAAAACTATGACATTGTGACCACCATATATACAGTCTAGCCAGTTATAGAGCATTGCCACACATGTACTAGAAGCAAGTAGAACTAAATAGTCGAATTTCATCTTACAGGTGTTGCCGATTGAAAACAAAATGAGATATCGTCAGGATTTTGGTGGGTGGACAGGCGTTCTAACTACTGGAATGGTCCTTGTTGTCGTCATGTACATGACGCTTGGTTTCTACGGTTACCTGATGTACCAGGACGACATAGAGGGCACCATCACCTTGAATCTGCCCACTGGCTCATTGTGAGTGATACCAGAGTGTTGTAAATTTTACTGACTCATAGTAATGGCAACGGCACAAATATAATTGCATATTGCGAGACAACTACAGAAATTGTGTATATTTCGTCGTCAGGGATGAGGCTGGTCATGGTTACTGTCATATTTTCATGCGTCTTTTCTTTCCGCTCCTTATTGCATTCTCTATCACCAGTCTCCAACTCCTTCTATCTTTGCTGTTGTTCTCCATCCTCCTCCCACTCTTTCCAGAACTCTCTTAATGCAGTCCTCCCATCACAATCTGGGTCTTCCTCGCCTCCTTTTTGCCTCGATTTTCTTGGCATCTGCTCCGTTTGCCAATTTTCCATCTCCCATTCGTTCCACATGTCTTGCCCATTTCAGCCCACCCCTCACGAGTTTCTTCTTAACCCATTAGCACTCAGCCGATTTTAACGTGAACCCTGTGCCTCCTCAAATATTTGACCTAGATGTTTAACAAATATTGCTTGTGCTATTGTCTTTGCTCTAGCATGTTTATTATTCAATTCTCGCAGTTGCATGTTGTATGCATGTTGTAGATAATAAAAGTACTTACACAGTAGTGTCAAGCTGTTCATGTAACTTTAACCAATTAGCACTCAAGTCGGGCATTGACGGTCACCCCGAATCTCCTCAGGTCAGCCATAGCCAGCCAGCGAATACAACACAGCATCTGAATTCGTTTTACCTGGTTGCATCTAGTGATTAAGATATGCAATAAATGTGACAAATATCTAGACATACAACATTAAATTATGACTATTTTGGCTACTCCTGTTTTCAAAAATATTTACAGCCTTTTTGAAAATGTAACAGCAATAGTTTCTGTTTTTGGACATTTAAAAATGTCCTCCAGTCAGGAAGTGGGCCTCGTATACAGCTACAATGTGTAACATTTTATAACAAGTTATATACTAGTGTGTAGATAATTTAATGATTTTTTTAAATAAACCCAACTTGTAACAGTAAATATCCAAGCATAAAAAGTTACACCGCAACAAAATATTTCTTTACCAAAAAAATTCAAACTGTCAGTGTCAATCAAGAAATGGTCAACATATTTTAAAGTTACAACAACAGTTTTCACACCACTGTGTAGGTACTTTTATTATCTACAACATTAATGCAACATGCAATTGCGAGAATTAAATAATAAAGGGAGCTAGAGCAAAGACAATGGCACAAGCAATATTTATAAACATCTAGGTCAAATATTTGAGGAGCCACAGGCGTCACGTTAAAATCGACTGAATGCTAATGGGATAAAATATGTTGACCATTTCTTGATTGACACTATGACATTTTAAAACTTTTTTGTAAAACACATACTTTGTTGCGGTGTAACTTTTGTATGCTTTGATTTTTACTGCTACAAGTTGGGTTTATTTAAAAGAGCATTAAATTATCTACACACTGGTATATAACTTGTTATAATATGTTACCCAGTTTAGCGGTATATGTGGCCAACTTCCTGGCTGAAGGACATTGTTTAATGTCCAAAAACAAAAACTACTGCTGTTAAATTTTGAAAAACGCGGTAAATATTTTTGAGAACGAAAGTATCCAAAATAGTCACACTTTATATTGTTATATGTCTAGAGAGGTGTCGCATTTATTGTATCTCTTAATCACTAGATGCAACCACGTAAACCGAATTCAAAAAACTGTGCTGTATTCGCTGGCCGGCTATGGCCGACCTGAGGAGATTCGGGGTGACCGTCAATGCCCGACTTGAGTGCTAGTCGGTTAACCGTCACTCCAACCTCCTCTCTCAGTTCGTCCATTCTTCTCGTATCCGCTCTCGTCACTCCCACCATTCTTCTCTTATCTGCTCTCGTCACTCCCACCATTCTTCTCTTATCCGCTCTCGTCACTCCCACCATTCTTCTCTTATCTGCTCTCGTCACTCCCACCATTCTTCTCTTATCCGCTCTCGTCACTCCCACCATTCTTCTCTTATCTGCTCTCGTCACTCCCACCATTCTTCTCTTATCTGCTCTCGTCACTCCCACCATTCTTCTCTTATCCGCTCTCGTCACTCCCACCATTCTTCTCTTATCTGCTCTCGTCACTCCCACCATTCTTCTCTTATCTGCTCTCGTCACTCCCACCATTCTTCTCTTATCTGCTCTCGTCACTCCCACCATTCTTCTCTTATCTGCTCTCATCACTCCCACCATTCTTCTCTTATCTGCTCTCGTCACTCCCACCATTCTTCTCTTATCTGCTCTCGTCACTCCCACCATTCTTCTCTTATCTGCTCTCGTCACTCCCACCATTCTTCTCTTATCTGCTCTCGTCACTCCCACCATTCTTCTCTTATCTGCTCTCGTCACTCCCACCATTCTTCTCTTATCTGCTCTCGTCACTCCCACCATTCTTCTCTTATCTGCTCTCGTCACTCCCACCATTCTTCTCTTATCTGCTCTCGTCACTCCCACCATTCTTCTCTTATCCGCTCTCGTCACTCCCACCATTCTTCCCTTATCCGCTCTCGTCACTCCCACCATTCTTCTCTTATCTGCTCTCGTCACTCCCACCATTCTTCTCTTATCTGCTCTCGTCACTCCCACCATTCTTCTCTTATCCGCTCTCGTCACTCCCACCATTCTTCCCTTATCCGCTCTCGTCACTCCCACCATTCTTCCCTTATCTGCTCTCGTCACTCCCACCATTCTTCTCTTATCTGCTCTCGTCACTCCCACCATTCTTCTCTTATCTGCTCTCGTCACTCCCACCATTCTTCCCTTATCCGCTCTCGTCACTCCCACCATTCTTCTCTTATCTGCTCTCGTCACTCCCACCATTCTTCTCTTATCCGCTCTCGTCACTCCCACCATTCTTCTCTTATCTGCTCTCGTCACTCCCACCATTCTTCTCTTATCCGCTCTCGTCGCTCCCACCATTCTTCTTATCCATTTGTTTTCACAAACCTGCGCCTTCTCCTCTTGTTTCTCTGTTAGTGCTATCGTTTCTAAGCATAAATGTATGTCGGAGTAACACACGAGGTCAGCACCTTTCCTTTAAGTGTATGAGATATCTATCTATCTATCTCCCATCATCCCTTGGACTTTCTTCCAAGTAATTGCCCCTGCTGTCATCCTTTGGCAGATTTCGGTGTCCTATTTGCCAATCCCAGATATTGCTCCACCCAGGTAAACAAAACTGTCTCTCTGCTTAAGCTTCTTCCCATCCAGGTGTATTTCCAGCTCTTTCCTGCATATAACCAAAACAGTTCTACATTTAAGAAGTACATAAATGTAATATTAATTAAAATACTTTGTCACTCTTCCCCGTCTCCAGACACCATTTAAGATATTACATTTCTCCCATATTGTGCCAAAACTCTTCCCGTGTGTAAGTAAATGTTGTTGTAATTCACACAGGCTGTTCCTGCTCGTGAAAATAGAGTTTGCTGTTGCCATATTCATCACCTACGGCCTCCAGTTCTACGTGCCGATCCAGATCCTGTGGCCGCTCGCACAGCGCAGACTTCCTGCCAACAGCTGGAGCAGTCGACACGGAGAACTCGTCCTTAGATTCATCTTTGTCCTGGCCACATGTAAGGAGAACTCGTTCTTAGATTCATCTTTGTCCTGGCCACATGTAAGGAGAACTCGTCCTTAGATTCATCTTTGTCCTGGCCACATGTAAGGAGAACTCGTTCTTAGATTCATCTTTGTCCTGGCCACATGTAAGGAGAACTCGTCCTTAGATTCATCTTTGTCCTGGCCACATGTAAGGAGAACTCGTCCTTAGATTCATCTTTGTCCTGGCCACATGTAAGGAGAACTCGTTCTTAGATTCATCTTTGTCCTGGCCACATGTAAGGAGAACTCGTCCTTAGATTCATCTTTGTCCTGGCCACATGTAAGGAGAACTCGTCCTTAGATTCATCTTTGTCCTGGCCACATGTAAGGAGAACTCGTCCTTAGATTCATCTTTGTCCTGGCCACATGTAAGGAGAACTCGTCCTTAGATTCATCTTTGTCCTGGCCACATGTAAGGAGAACTCGTTCTTAGATTCATCTTTGTCCTGGCCACATGTAAGGAGAACTCGTCCTTAGATTCATCTTTGTCCTGGCCACATGTAAGGAGAACTCGTTCTTAGATTCATCTTTGTCCTGGCCACATGTAAGGAGAACTCGTTCTTAGATTCATCTTTGTCCTGGCCACATGTAAGGAGAACTCGTCCTTAGATTCATCTTTGTCCTGGCCACATGTAAGGAGAACTCGTTCTTAGATTCATCTTTGTCCTGGCCACATGTAAGGAGAACTCGTTCTTAGATTCATCTTTGTCCTGGCCACATGTAAGGAGAACTCGTCCTTAGATTCATCTTTGTCCTAGCCACATGTAAGGAGAACTCGTCCTTAGATTCATCTTTGTCCTAGCCACATGTAAGGAGAACTCGTCCTTAGATTCATCTTTGTCCTAGCCACATGTAAGGAGCATCAGTTGCTGTCGTAGTGTAATACGTACATTTTACCAATTTCATAAATACAACCCACAAGGCCGAAATGAGACGCTTCTGGAATACACGTGTTGTTGCTTTATGTACCTAATGTTACCAATTTTGGTACTACAGCTGTACTGCAATATGAATGTTTCCAAACATTCAAGTAAAACGACTTCAGAATTGTCACCCATAGTCACCACAAAACATCAAATTACATTTGACCTTAATGTTTCCAGTTGCGATTGCGGCGACCGTGCCACAGCTGGAACTGATGATTTCCCTCGTCGGAGCGTTCTCCAGCACCGCCCTCGCCCTCATCTTTCCACCCATACTCAACATCATCACTTTCTGGCCCCGAGAGGGCGCTAGTGGCAGCTGGAAAATGGCAAAAGACATTGCTATCTGCCTGTTTGGTTTTTGTGGGTTCACAGCTGGGACAGTTGTCACGTTGATCAAGCTCATTCAAACCTTCAGAAATGGTGACAGGGATTCATAGGTTGTCTACAATGTTCTTAATCGTATTTACAGTCTGTTGACCAAATGACAAAGACATAATACTGTATGTAATTTACTAATTTTAATTTCTTATTAATGTTGATGGTTATTGTCACAAATTTAAGAACATAATTTTATATTATATTTAGTTTTTCCCTTTTGTGTTCTAAGTGGTGTTTTTATAATAATAGTGCATTTTGCCGAAATATTGTTATGATATACAAACTAGGAAGACAAAGAGGCAACATATTTATATGAATGTTTTAGATCAGGTGTAGTTTATTATAACTTCTATATTGTTGTGCTTGACACCGGTGTATTTTTGGTTTAGGGAGCAGTCATTGTTTGCAAGCACGGTGAGATAATAGAATCCGGGAGCTCAGTTTTCAGTGCATGATGTTTTGAAAGCAGATTGAAGATTTGGGGAATGTTCAGTTACAGTAGCACATGATTTTACTAAAGGGCATTGAGATAATGTTTTAGAAACCTGGATTCTGGGGATGGATATGATTCGAAATAAGGAAGTATGTTGTCTGATTCTCACAACCATCACTTAACATAATGACAGATGCTTTAGATGAATTAGTTTGAACTGGTCACATTTTGTAGTATATTTTATATATATATATATATATATATATATATATATATATATATATATATACAAATGTTGTGGCTTGCATCACGTAAGTCTATTATTGTATGCATGGCTGTATGCACAATTCATATGTAATGGAAATGAGTCATAAATCACAGACATTTGTGCAATGCTTTTGTAGTTAGTTTTATAATTATGTATATTCCGTGTATTTCATGTAAATGGATAAGCCACGATGATAAATGTAACTTCATGTAAATTGAGAATTCTATAAATGACTTTTAAATCAGACATTTATGCAATTTGTGTAGTTATTTTTACATATGTATATTCAGATTATTGTACATGACTGGATAAACCAGAGTGGGCAATGTGCACTGTACTGTGTTTGATTGACAAGATCATGTTTGCATATTTAAAATATGCACAGTATTAACAGAACATGTGCAATCAGATATGATTAGGAGTGATGAAATATTGATTAGACTGAATATTAGTTGCAATGCATTAGCAAGTTAAGTACCAATTGTAAAGATATTTTCACACTACGAGAAACGAATAGTGTTTTATTGTATGATAACCGCGATGTAGCGGCAGACTTCCTTGTGATGATATTGAGCCCTTTGAGATGTTATCATGTACAGGTATAATTTACATGTCAATAAATATTTTAACAAGTCATTACTGCTCAGTTATAAAAATTATTCCGTGTACCAGGATGTTTTACGGATGATGTAGACACATTACACAAAACGAAATATATTATGATTACAATGCTTTTGTTTTAACCTTAGCTTATGGCATCACTCTGCGTCCGTCCTCCGTCGTTAGCTATCATACCTCAGAAACCGTTGAAGATTTAGTTTTCGAATTTTGCATATAGACGTTTCTTAAGGTACCCTCACTACGCACAAGAAATTAAGATTTATTTGGCTCGTTTTAAAGCCTCCTGTGGCTACGTGTATACTATTTATTACTATTTATATAGTATGTATCCTTTTGATAGCGAAAGCGAAACTAAGTTATAAAATATCTATATACAAAATAAAAAGTAAATAATTAAAATCTGATAAAACTAACACAGATTTTTACTTCTGTTTATTTTCTTTGTGACATGTTTCAATAAAAGTTTAATTTTGAATATTTTTATAATACTGTTATATCAAATATGTTATATTTTCATTTCAAATTCGTCCTAAGAGCCAATCAGCGTCTCTATTCTGGGGGTAAGGCCGCCCTGGCGGTCATAAACGCACGGCCGAACTTTCCCAGGCGGATGTGTGTGACTCGAAAGTGCTGCCACCTCACAGAGCCGAGGATATCGATATCTGGCACTGCGAGATGACAGCACACATGTGGCATCCGATTGTCTTGTCAAACAATGGTTTGCGTCGCAATGATTGTTAGTTTGGTGACATGCATCGCCTAGTGTGACTAAGAAGGCCGACTCGGGCATGGCCATCTCTACCTCTTCTGCAGCAGACGTGTAGAACAGTCGGCTGTGAAGTGAATGCAGCACTGGCAGATTTCTGCTATTCTATCTTCTCCCCTTTTCATGCTAGTTTTGACAACCGATCTCCAATTTCCATGATCACTGGCGATGGTCTCCTAGTTGTTAATGTCAGTTCCTGCCATCTTCGTGTCACGCTTTTGATGTCTTTGTACTGGAGATATGATCGGCAGTGCGTGTTCTAGTGACAAGTTCACCGTAAAGGATGTCTACGTATAGGGCCATTAGCCATTCAGTGGGTGTGACCAAGTCATTGCAGACGTCGCTGACGTAACAGTGTGTGCATGTTGGAGTATGAGACACGCTCCGTCACTTCTGTCTGTGTCCATGTCCTGCCTGTATGCCATGAGTACGTCTAACACAGCGAAGATGAAACCTTATTCAGTCTCTTCTCATGTCTTGTGTATGTTGTCCACGTCTCACGTCGTAGAGGAGGGTGTTGAAGACACATGGCTGGTAAACACATAGTTTAAAATTTTCGTGTTTTATGTCGCCTTTGTGTTGCTCCTTTGTCCAGTTTGAACATGACAGCTGCGGCTTTTGCTACGCGCATATTAATTTCAGTATCTATGAACAAATTACTTGTGATTGTTGAGTCTATATGTGTGAAGTGATCAACGACATCAAGTGTCATATTGTCAATGTGGATTGATGGTGGTGCTTTGACATCCTGACCCATAACGTTCGTCGGTTTGATACTACTTGTCAATCCACATTCTTTACAAGCATGGGAGAATCTGTCCATTCGTTTCTGAAGGCCTTCCTCTGAGTGAGTAGCCAGTGCAACATCGGATATATAAAGAGCATTTTTCTTGTGAGGACTCGAAGCGTCTTGGTCTTAGCTTTCAGCCGGGCTAGGCTAAACACCTTTCCGTCAATTCTTGTGTATAAGTAGACACCCTCCGTAATTGTTTTGTAACAAAAATTAATGTATGTAGAGCCTACATGCAATTTGATTATGTATACATGCAAACGAAAATTGGTTCTGAATGGTCGGACTTTAATGTTTTCCCTACGACATGAGGAAGCCCGAGTGCTTGTGACCACGGTAATGACGGTTATAAATATTTCCACCGATGTGAATTTAATTGTTGTTCCTACTATACATTGTACATACATTTATTACAGCGCATTTGATCAAAGTGTGCACTAGAGAAATGGTAACGAATGGACGGGCTTTAGCGTTGTCTCCTAGGAAAGGCTAAAAGCCCGCGTGTTCGTTACCAATGAGCCATTACTCTGTGTGTTTTGTACGGATGGGCGAAATCACGTGCAGCCTTCGTAGGTGATCACGTGATTCAAGGCAAACCATATGGCAGCATTTAGGCAACACAATGTGCAGCAGTGCATCTGCGATGTTCCTATTGTATGCATGTACTCGTATATTGGTCTTTAAAGTTGCATTCTGACTTCCGCCATGCTTAAAATACAATTTCCCAGTAAACCAGCATTCCCCATACACTATATTATATATTGTTTTCCTCAACTACCTATCAACTTATTTTCACATAATATGCCATTTTAAGATAAAAAGCAGCAAAAGACGAAAAATTGTTCCAGTGAGCCTCACCAGTTAGACTTCTCTGATTGGTTTAGACCTCGATGAAGGGAATTCCAGTGAAAAGCGGTGTTAGGAAACCACACTGGGGCCACACTAAAAGGCGGTTAACAGTTGGCAGACCGCACGGAAACGACATACCACATTCACAAAGATGCCACCGCTCGATACGCTCCAATATTTACGGCATGTCCAGTTGCCCACATACAAACTATCGCTGGCTACGCGCCTGTACAGCAATGGCTAATTGAGCATGATTTAAATAACTAGGGTATTGTTGCCTAGTGGCGCCTCTAGCGACTAACGTTGATATGTGGAACCGCCTTTTAGTTTGCCCCATCGTTTACTTACGTTGACCGGAGAGTTCCGATGGTAAAAATAGATCGACTTTTGGGAAACTCCAGAGCCGTTGTTTGTTGCAAACTTGTGGTAGGAAGTATACTAATAAGCAAATATCGGTCATGGTGTACATTGACTTTTCTAAAATGCGTTAAAAAGGGGAAATGATGTCAGAATGCAACTTTAATGCTATCATTAGATAGCTAAAACAGAAGACAACAGGACACACCAAACAGGAGAAGTTTACTGCAAGAGGAATGGGAAATGAGTACAGGGTGCGGCGTTGTTTTAAACGCAGATGAGCTCAAAGTGAACAGCATTCTGACGAAGTGAAAAAACGAAAAGCCTTCTTCACACCGGCTTACAACGTAATGACAATATTATAGGGGAAAATTGAAAAGCACGACGTGTTGTAACCTTCGATATTATGCTTTATTCAACTTAAAAGTTAGGTAGACATCACGAGAGTCCTGTAAACAAAATGAAAGAAATGTCACACATAATTTGTAAATTAAATATTCATGTCATTCTTCCTTCCTAGAAGAAATATCACTGAACAGTTGTAACTTAAAGTTTTACGTCATTCTTCTTTCCTAGAAGAAGTGTCACTGGAAACTTTTAATTCAAAGTTTATGTCATTGTCTTCTATCCTAGAAGATACAAGTCACCAACCATTGCGAGATGTTGGTTTGACTTCACGAGTAGAACGTGGAGTTTCGCGCATTGGAGTTGGTGAGCACGGTTCAGGATCTGAAGAGCATCAGGTGTAAGGATTGGCGCATTTGCTTCTACAGTTTCAGTAGTATCTGCTTGCGAATACTTTGTAGCATCCATTGGGACCGATGGGCAAGGAGCCAGGTCACGAAGAGAAACCGTCCATGTACAGCACATTAGCATACATCCGATTGACATATCGTAGCTCTACTTGGTCCACAAGAGGATCAATTTTGCTTGTTCGGACGAATCTCCGGAGCAGGACGGGTCCTGGCGAATGCAGCCATGAGGGCATCGATGTGCCACAGGACGACCGACGCTGGAAGCTGAAGAATCTCTCATGCGGGGTTGTGTTTGTCGATGTCGAGAGGAGCGATCGGATGGAATGCAGAGCATCTGGAAGGACAACCTCCCATTGGGAGTCAAGCAGATTCTTGGACTTGAGAGAAAGACGGACAGTTTTCCAGATGATACCATTGTATCTTTCCACCTGCCCGTTACCAATAGGGTGGTAGGGTGTGGATTTGCCTGTAGCTATGCCTCGTTGAGACAGGTATTCCTTGAGTTCTTGTGAAAGAAATTATGTACAACGGTCAGAGTGAATGTAGCTAGGCATGCCGCACAGAGTAAATATTTGGTCTAGGCGTTTTATCACCGTTGATGAGTGCATGTTCGGGCATGGAAATACAAAAGGGAAACGTGAATACTCGTCCACCACTGTGAGTATGTATGCATTATGTGATGTTGCAGACAGCGGTCCTTTGAAGTCAATACTGAGTCACTCCATTGGCTGCGTAGACTTTATCAGTGTTCCAGGAGTTACTTTAAAGGACAAACAAAGTTAACTTTTACGTGGCATACACCTAATAGAGTTAATATAAAGTAACAATTTCCACATATACTCAATTTTTTAACGCCAGCGGTTTACCAGAAAAATATTTTTTAACACCCAGCCCCGTCCAAATTCTATGCGCTACCCCATCTTAGACGAAGAATGACGTCACGACGGTGATCGAGGCGCTCTCCTGTAGATTCCCTGCACACGTTTTATTGGTTTTGTTTCAGGCATCTTCGCCTGGCGAACATACAGACCTGTCCAAAGTTGACGGCTTCTGGCAGCATCACTGACCGACTAGGTCCAACGTTGTGGAGACTGGCGACGCGAGACACACACTTGACAACGAGTGAAGCCTTGTTGTCATCAAGTACAGCCACTTCATGCATTATAACGTGTTGATGTAGTTGATCGTGTAAGCCTATCACCGGGGAAATCAAAGATATTGTTTTACACCCCTGTGCTGATATATTAATAGCCTTTAGTCGTCGCGCACATTGCGAGTAAGACATTTCCGTGCCCCTGTCGATCACCGCTTGGGTTACAACTGAACCAGATCAGTGCTTATCGCATAAGAAAGAAGTGGACTATGCCTCCATTTTTGTTAACTTAATCCTATTTGAATTTTGCCAACATTTTATATGTCAGTGGCTAGGACCAGGAAGTGAAATCTTATACAAGTACCCTTATATCATTTGTTCTTTGTCATTCTATGAATCAGGAAGCCAGTTACTAGTCCTTAGTTCCCTACCCTCCTCATGTTCTAGAATGGGGGGCCCGTGGCCTCCTTGCCACCCCCCCCCCCCCCCACCGGAGACTCCACTGTCGACACTACGACGGGCGACGCTTGAGGGGCGGGCAGATTATATCTCATTGATACAACTTAAGGAGTTCCCAAACACAGTGTCTGAGGACTTTTTCTCCCTCGTATCTACATCAATGATGGAATCAGGTATACAATACGCGGGTGATGCCGTACTTTACAAAATTAACAAAGCCACCGTCACGCTACACGACGAAACAAAACAAACTGGATCCACCATAGAAGCGAATCTTCAATTTTTTTAGATGGAACTCGGTGAGTGTGTGTGTTTGCATGTGCGTGCGCGTGCCTGTGTATGTTTTTTTGCGTGCGTGTGTGTGCGTGCGTGTGCGTGCGTGTGTGTGTATGCGTGTGTGTATGTGTGTGTGTTTGCGCGTGCGTGCGTGTGTGTGCGTGCGTGCGTGCGTGCGTCTGTATCTGAAACGAGAACACTGCGTATAGCTGCCGGCCCATGCTACGGTAAAGCAGGCCTCAAACGTACAAATGTGCCGTGGTCTGCCGAGGCTCTGGCCGTCTCGGTATTGGGTCTATGAGATAGATCACGACGTACATGGCTATCGTTTGGACAAAAACACTTGCGAAGCTACCCGCTAATCCGAGGGTCTTCCAGTCCATGAACAAACTCGGATGAAACGCGTAGGTTCGCCTCTAATTGACACTGCTCAGCCACTTGTGTAAACGATTGTCAGAGCCACTGGATGTCAACCACTGGTTCTGTCAAGCACTGTTGGGTCCAACCATCTGTCCTGGTAATATAATGTGTATTAATTTTAGCTGGCTATCACCGGCGCATGTAGTTCTCCAAGTAGTACGTGGGTCATTCCACGTCTTCTTTCGGCGCGTCGTCCAATGTAAATACTGTCCTGCTTGGCTTGTTCTTCCGTGAGCTGATGGTCCCAGACGACATGCTCATGGTCCGGATGTTGTACCGAACACGACCTAGAACCCCATTGCAACACGCACACGCGCTCCTGGTTGCTCATTAGCAATGCAAAACTGGGTCACGTGTAACCCGCTTTGAGACAGCAGCGCGTCCCGTGCAACCGAAAACTGGATTACGCGTAGCACTGCTTTAGCCAATCCGTAAGTCGTAACGAGCACGTCAGTGACTAGTCTCGCTTAACCGACTGTCGTTCGGCTGCGGAACTACGCCGAGAAGACAGTCTGGCTACATTAACGGCTTTTGTTTGGGTAGCAGCCGTGATCTATAAAATGCTGCCACCTCACGGACACTGCCGTAATATATATTTTAACAAACAACTGCAAATTTGTATTTTTATTTATTTTGTGTTAATATAAGTTTAATTTTTAATAGTTTTTTTATAATACAGCATTATTTGATCAAAAGGTTTCCTTATTTAATTTGTATGCTATCCGTGTCGAGCTAGACAATGCTGCCACCTCTCGGATACTGGTTAATCCTGCCGTAATTCTTATTTTATAAACAACGGTAAATTTGAATTTTTACTTACTTTTGTGTTAATATAAGTTCAATGGTGAATACTTTTCATATGATATTATTATCTTGTAAAAGTATATCGTTATTTTAATTTTTATTTCATAGTTGGCCTGAGAGCCAATCAGCGTCTCTACCCTAATCTGGGGTAAGGCTGCCCGGATGTAGAAACTTAAGCCCATATACTGTCCCAGGCGGAGTTGAGGGGGCTTAAAAGTGCTGCCACCTCACGAAGTCTGGGTAACCGAGGCTAGTCAGTGACACGAGTAGCCTGGATACACAGGGCGGCCCTGCATGGCAGGTCAGGTTCATCGCGTCTGTAGCAAATGTCAAAAGCAAAGACATCTAGCAGCAAATCTTCGAGTAACCGAAGAAACAGCTACTTTAATTTGAACTGGTGTGTACGCGCGCGTGTGCATGCAGGCGGGCGGGTGGGTTTCCTTGTGTGCGTGCATGCTTGTGTGTGTGTGTGTGTGTGTGTGTGTGTGTGCGTGCGTGCGTGCGTGCGTGCGTGCGTGATTGTGTGTGTGTGTGTGTGTGTGCGTGCGTGCGTGCGTGCGTGCGTGCGTGCGTGCGTGCGTGCGTGCGTGCGTGCGTGCGTGCGTGCGTGCGTGCGTGCGTGCAGTTTTCATCAGAAGGCCTTGTCACAGAATGGCTGCAGTTTTGACCAGTTTTCAAGAATTTTCCACCCGAGTTCCATGTTCCATACTCTGAAAAGGTGTCAAGAAACCCTAACGATAAAACACTAATCCAGCACGAGATATGTTACAATGGCCGTGTATATGAATCCTACTGCGGCCTCACCCTGACTGCCTCGCCTCGGTTCTCAGCGGTCTATACTCGACCGGCTCCTCACTCCGCCAGACACGACGACGCGACGACGCGACGACGCGACGACGCGACGACGCGACGACGCGACGACGCGACGACGCGACGACGCGACGACGCGACGACGCGACGACGCGACGACGCGACGACGCGACGACGCGACGACGCGACGACGCGACGACGCGACGACGCGACGACGCGACGACGCGACGACACGACGACACGACGACACGACTTCCGGTGTCTTCAGAAAGCCAACTTGTGTCAGCGATGCCCGACGTCGCCGCGACATTGTCCTGCTGTCGCCGACACTTGCCGGCGTTGATATTTGAGACGGCGACGACGTTTGGCCGTGTAATGAGCGCGTGACGTGACGAGCCGCCAGTCGCCGCCTGTCGGTCTCCTCGTGAGGCGTGGCTCGAGGCGGGCTACGGGACACTGTCTGCGCGTGGTAAGTCGACCCGCGGCGGAAACTGGGCACGTCCGCCAGCGGCAGCAAGCAGCAGGCGGCAGGCGGGAATCGCAGAGGGGCGACAGAAGAGACATTGTTTCGTCAGCGGGGAGACTGTTCGAAACAACGATAGCCCAGTGGTTACGTATTGCCTGATGTGCCGGTGTCGTCGGTCTAGATTCCGCTCCGAATCTGGGCCAGCGCGTCTCGTTTGAAATGTGTAAAAAAAAGTGTTTACACAAAATCCACGGAATTAGAGATTTTGCACGTTTATATACTTTGAAACACATTCTTCTGTTTCTGTCGAAGCAGAAACTCACTAAGCTAAGTAGAACGACTGTTATTCTGACATGACAATTATGCGCTGAGCACCTGTGTGAATAGCCTCGTCCTATCGCGGACGCGTCATTGTAAGTAGGGACTAATTACTTTTAGTCTAATTGTGTTCCATCAACTGATTACGAGTTAGGCTCTGGGGGCAGACATGTATTGGACCTACTGTCTACTTCACACTTGTCTCTGGTCGCCTTCCCCTGCACCGACAGTCTCTGTCCGGTCGAATCGGGAACCACCAATCGGCGTGGAAAACTTATCGCTTCCTGAGTGTGTATTGTTCTTTTGTTAGGGTCTTTGTCAGGCTTTGTCAGTTATATATGCGTTTGTTTGTTTTTTGCTTGGTTGGTTAATGCAAATGGTTGACATTGATATCACCCACGTGTAGGATGACGTCACACAAAAAGCATCCTGGAGAAGTCGGCGTGTTACGCATACGAACGTCGTTACAACTACCGAGTGGAAATGATATTGGATGGTAGTGTCAAAACGAAAGTGTTTGTATTTAAAACGAACTGAGGAATGTTCAGCTACATGTTTGATCATTAGATGGCGCCACGAGCAACCACACTAAATTAGACATTCAACGGCATATGAAAGTGACTTGGAGAGGGTTTCAATTTCTTGTTTGCTATTTGTCGCAAGTTCTCCGTTTCTGTTGCGTTATTTTGCACAACACCAAAACTGCTCCGAATCTCGTTTCCAATATCCATGTTGTTAAGTGGCGACCCCTGTTGGCTTCTGTCTCGTAATAGTTCCTGCATTCAATAACCTTCTTGCTCGACCTTTATGTAGTGTATGCATCCTAGAAAACCAGGGCTGTTCGCAGATCTCCTATGAGACGTGTTTGATTTAGCCGAGTCGAAGTAGTTTATATTGACTTCGCCAGTCGTGACCGCTTCACCCGTGACAACAGCGCAAATACCCACCCCAGTTTGTAGACGGATCAACAATTTCTGGGAATTCCAGTATAACGGTCCGTCCGCCCAATCGCACGAGCAACTGAACGGTTTTGTGTATTCGAGAATTTGCTTCTACATCCCAAACATGACATGTTCCACGATCAGCATGTGGCTGATATGTGACAGGGGTGGTGATGGCTGGTAATGACCTAATCAGCAGCAGCGACTGCTAGCGGCTAGCGCACGAGGATGAGTGTATGTCTATCTAGAATGGAATTGTTCCGTGCCGTGTCCAACGTTCACAGTGACGCCGCACGGCAAATTGGGTTATGCGCATTAATCTTCGCACCGCCATTTTCTACAACGCACGCGCACGTCGAGGCTAGCGAGAAATACGTTCGCCACCTAGCGAGAATGTGCTGACTCGGGAAATGTATTGCTCCGAGTCCGAGTAGCGCTGACCGTCTCACTCGATCGTCTCGGGGGCCGAGACGCGAGGCGCGTGCGCTCGCGAACGTTTCCGCCCTGATCGATTGGTTTGCCTGGGCGGACTGCTTCTGCGCTGATCGATTGGTGCGGCTAGACGAGCTGAGCTGTCTGCGCCTTAAAAATGTCCTACTGGTGTAGAGGTCGACGTGTTTTAATCGATGTCTTCATGGTCCACGCCCGTTTATAAACGGTGAACGGTTTATCCGCACATCAAAGGCGTCGACTACAATAACCGCACTAGGGTCGACGAATCGTATCATTCGTATGAAACCGGCACATTAACACGTCAAACCGAGTAGCGAGTGTCTAATGACATGTGTTTTTGACGCACACGAACCAAGTTCCGGCCAACGTGACTGGGTTTCAGTTTTCGGTCATCCATAACAGTTACAAAGGCAACAAAACAGTTGCGTTGGCTTCTGAAAACCAAATAAATCAACACTGGCGTCGAAACCGCGTGGCCCAGTCCCCAATATTGAGGGGGTAGATATAAGATTAGCACCCCCCCCCCCCCCATCGGCCGCGAAGCCAGTCTAACAAACGTAAAATAACAATTACATGTTTAACGTTAGTGCACATAACGTTTTCCTTGCAATCAATCGATCGATGTGACAAATGAACTTTGATTGCTATAAGTGAATGAAATAATCTTGTGCTGAAGTCTTCAGTCAGTGCCAGTGTGGATGTAACTAAAGGTAGACCCGCAGAAATTAACGAACACCTTAATCTGTAGTTCTGACAACTTGCTAAAGTAACGATCTGAACCCTCGTAACTGTAGTGCGTCCGGGTCGGCTGTGCTACGCTGAGCGGGAGTTCTCATCAAATGCTCGTCGCCACTTTATTTAGCTTCAATCGTGCGAGTCTGACGCGCTCATCTCGGCTGTGTTCTGTTGGTTATAGCAACCTGCACGCTTCAGTGCGGGGATAGTGCTTGGCCAGTAGAGGCGCCATCACCTCATAAGAGACACATATAACCGGAAGTAGAGCCTACTCTTAAATTTTCGTCGCGGTGCCAACTCCCAGAATGCCATGCATACGCTAAAACCTCGACGCACATTGGATGATTGATCGTTCTGATGTTCTACACTTGAGTAATACGCTAGAAGTAGAAGGTTGGAAGTATTAGGTCCTATATAGATAAGTCATTATTTTCAAATTGTTTGCGTACTGGAATAAATTAGACTTTTTAATTTGAATACACTTACGGACAACGATGTCGATGTGGAAACCACTGGTCTTTAAGTAGTGCTTAAAACGGACCAGAATGTTATCACTCCATCAGAAATTTCAAATGAGAATAACTTGCGTCTCCTATTACATTTACTTGTAGGCCTAATTGTAATCGTTGGTAGAAATAGTCAAAAAATAACTAATGGTCCCATGTCCAATTATTGTTTATATGCAACTACGCCACCTCATCGCCCAAAGAAGCGATGTGATAGAAATGTTGCATAGACTGCTGGCAGGCGAACGAGTCAGTTTAAAACTAAAATATAGCAAAATACCCGGTAGTAAGACGGAAGTGGCAAGAACCACAGCTGATTTAGCCATTTTCACTAGTGGTTTTTTTTTTGGTAATGTAATTTCCAGGGTGAGGGTCTCTTGAAGACTTAACAATTTGGTCCAATGGTCTCCACTAAACGATCACCGAGCACGTTAAGTATCAATTCGCAAATGTACAGGAGAATTCACGAAAATGGCGACGTATTTTTCTTCTTCAGAGAAGCACCAAAAACACCAAACGCTGAGTTTAACTCGTGTCCATCTCTGTCTAACTCGTGTCCATCTCTGTCTAACTCGTGTCCATCTCTGTCTAACTCGTGTCCATCTCTGTCGGCAGTGTCGCGGTTTGCCTGCATTGTAATCAAACTTATGAGGATGGCCATGGCCCCCGGGCCACGGGCATGGCCTGCGTCAAACTTTGGCTTTTCCAATAATGATGAAAACGCTAACAATGGTTTTGTTACAAAGTCAAAGATAAGCATGCCTAGGCTAGGCTTGCCAGAATTTCAATCAAATAAACGACGGAATATTATACAAACGCTCATCATTTTTCATGTGTAGTTGCAGCTTTTCTACGCGGAAACATCAGCCATTTTGCGTGTGTACTACGTTGCGAAACCGTCAGATTATAATCAAAATACAATTTTATTGTGGTGAATGGAACTTGGTGGCCTTTCTGGAGTACGTAGCGTAACCCTAGCCTTGCCAGACGTCACGTGGCCTGCTTTTCCTGCACGCCTTTAGTTGTTTGAACTTTGCACCGGCTAGCAGCAGCCACGACACCATTGATCTAGTGCCGTGCTATATCAGGTGGCTTTTATACAACATTCACCTGTGGCCCATTTTATGGACACGGTCGTGTTTAAACCATGCAACAAGACCAACTGTTTAAAAAGCGATTAAAAGGAAGAAACCGTGCAAACAATAACTAATAAAGCTAATAAAGTTACGGAAATGTAGTCCTAATGTTGGGTCAGTTGTCTGGAATCTGCACTTGAATCGCATTTGAACAATACTATGCTATGCATATGTCATTTGCCCATTATAAAGATGTATATATACATATATATATACATATATAAATATATACAGGTGTATATATATTATATATAATATCGTTTCCAAAAAACTTTGTGTTCCTAAAGCTAGGCTGACTATTGACAAATGTGCTTTCTCTGTGGCAGCGCCAACAATTTGGAATCTACTCCCCATTACAGTAAAATCTTCTGATACCATAGACACCTTTTGTAAAATAAAAACTGAAAACATATATTTGAAATTGCTTTTCCACCATAAATTGTTGGCGGTTGTAAGTTCCAATGATAACTTTTGCCTGTCTCCATGTATGACTATGACTAGCCAAATGATTTTGTTTGTTGCGTTTCTGAGCATGAACTTTTCAAGGATATAGGCGGAAAACATCACCAACAATTAGCAGATCTGTATAACTGGCTTTGTCTTTAAAACCATTTATCCCTCGTGACCAGCTCAATCAAGTTGGATACCGAGTATTACATACAGCTTGTGGTACATGTTGCATGCCATTTCTGTTCTATGTTCAAAGCAAAAATGTCTCCACCAAAACATGTGTGACTGGCAATAATGTTATCCTGCATAAAGCCCTAATTATAACTAAGTTCTGTATGTTGAAGAAATAGTACGATTTTGTTATTTATTTGCAATATTCATATTTTGAATTGTCAACAATGAAAAATACTGAAAATGGAGACAGAAATGGAGCGATGGTAAATTATAAATAAATTGTTTAACTGTTTAATTATATCTACACTTAGCACTGGTATTTAAATGATCTGTAGTGTTGTGTTTAACATAATCATTAATATTCCCGGTCAGTTAGCAACGTCGTCTTTTGGAATACATTTTAGGTTCAACTCGCTGTGTCATCATTAAACAAGTTTTCTATGTCCACTGATTTTTGTTAGTTAATGCAACATTTCCTTTATGTGATACTTTAATGATTGGTTAAAGGTAACATAAGGATCCTGTAAAAGGTCTACCTGTTGAATGATGCTGTTTTGAGCAAAACAGCAGCAGCAGCAGCAGCAGCAGCAGCAGCAGCAGCAGCAACAACAACAACAACATGCATGTTCCTACATAACATATTTATATGAGTTACTTTGTACATGGCTAAACCTGAATGTGCCAATCTGCCGGCATAGTGTGATCTACAACATACAGACTGCGTGCTTGAGCTAAACCACTGTCCTCTCACTCTCGACACTCAAGCATGCACGTTCGCGCACACACAGACGCACGCATGCACGCTTGCACACACAAAATGTTTGTCGTCATGACATGGTGATGTCCAGTGAATTATTTATTGCTGCCATCTGTCTGCCAACTGCAGTGATCCAGCATTCCACGTGTATTTCACAACTAATCAGTTCCTCCATCCACACTTCACATCATTAGTCAACATCATTGACCATGTGAACATTCACATTCACGTTCATGTTCACATTCATGTTCCTGGAAATAAGTCGTCCATGAAGTACAAGTCCTGTGCGCCCGCGCCGTGCTGTTCATTGTAATAGTTCGAGGCGTTCGCCGACGGATTGTCTAGAAAGTCTAGTGGGAATTGCGAACCGCTCGCACCAGCAGGGGGAGCCACCGTGAGCGACTGACCTGGGAAGGTGGCGCTGGCACCAGGGAGCGTGCCTGGCGGACAGGCAGCTCCGTTCGTTGTCATGGAGATGGACTGGGACAGGTTCATGTCTGTGACGACACCGTGTGCATTGCGCATGTGCACGTGTTGCTGTTGGCCGACCATCATCGTCGTCGTTGCCTGCTGCGCCACCTGGCTGTGGACGGGCGGCACGCGCATCCCGTCAGCTATCTCCACTGTCCGCTGCTGCGCCGCTGCTGCGGCGCTGGCGGCCATAGCTGCCTGCTGCTGCTGTGTGTACTGCATCTGTTGCTGAGGCAGCCCCTGCTGTCCTCCGTAACTCCCATAATGCATCCCTGCCAGCATGCCACCACTCGGCATGTGCGGCCGCATTGGCATCGGCACGGTGGTGCCGGCCAGCATCGGGCGGTGCCAGTTGGCCTTGTGACTGCCGCGCTGCTGCGATATGTTCAGACCCTCCGGCCCGACGTTGACGTTGGGCGGCCTTTGACCTCTCATCAGGGCGCTGGTGTACACGCTGCCGACTGGTTTTGCGGTGGCGCGACGCTGACTGCCGCTCGTCGGTGTGGGCAGCGCCATCTGGCCAGGCTGCATCATGGGATGCCCCGCGGGGTACTGGGCACTGCCCTTCATGCCCGGTGAGGCGCGACTGGTGGCGGCACTCATCACGCCCCCTGGCGGTGGACTGGTCTGGTTGACCATGTGCTGCATAGTCTCGAGCGGGTTCACGCGTTGTGGTGGGTAGTTCGGTGCGCCGCCATCAGGGTGCACTTTGTACTCCGGGGGGGGCCGGGCCATGTAGGCCGGGGACGACTGCTGCATCTGCTGCTGATGATGCTGCTGCATCATCTTCTCCTGGTACAGCTGCTGCATCTTCATCTGCTCCGTCATGTATGCGGGCGGGGTCCCCGGCATGCCCCCGCCAAATCCCTGCTGGGGGTTGGCCGACAGTGGCGTCCCCGGTGGCAGCCCCGTGTTGCTGTACTGGACGTGCTGTGTCTGTGTCTGTGCCATCAGCACCTGTTGACCGGCGTGGGTCATCTGCATGTGCTGTGCCTGGCCCAGCTCGAGGCGCATGTCCCCGGGCGACGGTGCTGCCCCCGCTCTGCCAAAGTGCGACTGAACTTGGTTCTGCAGCTGCTGTAACGACGATGGATTCGCCGGCGACATCGACGCCGCCATCATCGGCTCGGAATAGTGACACAGGGGCTTTGTGGCGCCGTACGTCAACGACGGGTCATGCTTCGACATCACCGGTGGACGCGGCATTCCATTGACCATCTGTTGACCGTAGGCGGTATACATACCATTTTGTGGTGCTGGACTGTACCCCTGGGGTGGATAACCTGGGTATCCACCCCCCGGATGTGGTGCCGGCATGCGGCGCATGTACCCATCAGGAGAGAAGCCGTCGGCGCGATACGGTGTCATCGACTGCTTCTGCACGTACGTGACGTCACTCTTGTGGTTCTGGTGCTGGGCAGCCATCTGTTTGAGGGTCTCCGCGGCAGGACCCGTGTCACCCGTCAGCATTTGAGGCTGCGCCGCCGGTGCCGCTTGTGCCCTTCCGCCGGCATACCTGGTGGCGCTGCCACGCGGTGCCGCCATGCCGTTGAAATTCTGACCGCCCTGTGGGTTACTACCCCCAGGGTATATTGGATCTGGAAACATGGCAGCGGGTTGGACCCCCGGGGCAGGCGAACCTTTATTTGTGGCTGAAGTGTCGCCGCTGTCTGGAAACGCCCCCCTCCCTGTCCCAGGGTTGCTCCCACTCGTGCTCCCACTCCGCACCCTCGTCTCCTCTTCCTTCACTGTCGGCTGCTGACTCAGTCCAGCCTCAACGTCCTTCAGCTCAAGGTCAAACTCTTTCATCAGCTCTGGTGTTATGTCACCTTCTTTCTCCAGTGTGTCCAAAATCGCCTGCAGCTCATCGACGTCCGCGATCCCGATGGTCTCTGGGAACCCGTCGGAGGGCGGACTACACTTCACCTCCTCCGGTGGCTCCCTCTTGCAGACGTTTGGCAGCGACAACCCCGGCGTCGACGGGTGCGCGTTCACATCCGCGGCGTGATGACCTTCGACCCCTGACGGCGACGACAAGTTCCCAGACGCAGCGCCACTAGTCGGAGCGCCCCCTGTGTGCAGAGTGGAGCTCACGGTCAGCTTGATGTGGTTGTTGATCTGAGCATGTGCAGATGCGGCGGAGTTTATCTCGTGGACGATGTTCACCGACACACTGTGGAGACTGTCGTTTCTGCCCACGGTGCTCGCCGACGATACGGCGTCAGGCAGGTCGCCTACTCCTTGCTCAGTGCTGCCACCTACGTTCACCGAAGTGCTGTCAGTGGCGCCACTTGTGCCTAGTTTTCTCTTCAGTCTGTTATGCTGCAAACAGACAATGACAAACTTTACTCATTTCGTATCAAAGTCGGGCATTTTTAAAGCATCAGTATCAAATTCTTTGAACACCTGTTGACATTTCTCCGGAGGGACACAAAATCAAATCTCAGACAACATGCAGTTGTGCTTGCTTATTGTTGTATGAATGGGGGCAGGGTAGGAGCATGGATGGGGGCAGGGTAGGAGCATGGATGGGGGCAGGGTAGGAGCATGAATGGGGGCAGGGTAGGAGCATGAATGGGGGCAGGGTAGGAGCATGGATGGGGGCAGGGTAGGAGCATGAATGGGGGCAGGGTAGGAGCATGAATGGGGGCAGGGTAGGAGCATGGATGGGGGCAGGATAGGAGCATGGATGGGGGCAGGGTAGGAGCATGGATGGGGGCAGGGTAGGAGCATGGATGGGGACAGGGTAAGAGCATGGATGGGGGCAGGGTAAGAGCATGGATGGGGGCAGGGTAGGAGCATGGATGGGGGCAGGGTAGGAGCATGGATGGGGACAGGGTAGGAGCATGGATGGGGGCAGGGTAGGAGCATGGATGGGGGCAGGGTAGGAGCATGGATGGGGGCAGGGTAGGAGCATGGATGGGGGCAGGGTAGGAGCATGAATGGGGGCAGGGTAGGAGCATGGATGGGGGCAGGGTAGGAGCATGGATGGGGGCAGGGTAGGAGCATGGATGGGGGCAGGGTAGGAGCATGGATGGGGGCAGGGTAGGAGCATGGATGGGGACAGGGTAGGAGCATGGATGGGGGCAGGGTAAGAGCATGGATCGGGGCAGGGTAGGAGCATGGATGGGGGCAGGGTAGGAGCATGGATGGGGGCAGGGTAGGAGCATGGATGGGGGCAGGGTAGGAGCATGGATGGGGGCAGGGTAGGAGCATGGATGGGGGCAGGGTAGGAGCATGGATGGGGGCAGGGTAGGAGCATGGATGGGGGCAGGGTAGGAGCATGGATGGGGGCAGGGTAGGAGCATGGATGGGGGCAGGGTAAGAGCATGGATGGGGGCAGGATAGGAGCATGGATGGGGGCAGGGTAAGAGCATGGATGGGGGCAGGGTAGGAGCATGGAGGGGGGCAGGGTAAGAGCATGGATGGGGGCGGAGACAGACATTAAACAGTTATGCAGTTGACTGCCCTCAGTGTCTGAAAGAAATTGTTGCTCAGTAATTCTTCTTGTATGTAAATATGCACATACACAATGTCACTGGTATTAAGTCAAACAGGTCTACCCTACATGAGCTATAAATAGCCATCAAAATCATATCCCACCGATTTCGCGATTTTGGCAGAAATGCATTTCTTATAATCTCATCTGTCAATGTCCGATTTATTTTCATTGACGAATAATTCCAAACTAATGAAATGCCAAATGTACAGAGCTCTGCATTTTGGCTTTGATTTTGCCTGTAATCCAACTGTTTAATGATTTCTTCAAATGTAATGTTTTAAATGTTTTGTTTAGATAAACTACTGAAAATATTTCAACAAATGATAGACCACATTAAAGCTCACAGCAATGGAATAAAAATGTACAAAATTGTATTTCAAAATTGTGCTACTTAGTATTTACTTCGCTATTGCGGGTCACATGTGTCCTCACCGTGGTGACTGCACAAACCAGTGACATTTACCGAACTACTGTTATGATACACATCATAAACGGTCTGATATAGCGAGTTGAATGACCTGTTATAGCTGAATCCTAGTTACCCGCCCTCACTTGCCCCACTGTCAAACATGATCTTGGGCCAGGCACAACACAGACCACCCACTGTTTCCATCAGCATTTTCTCAATCCGTCAAGTGCTCATATGACCCCCTCTCCCCCCCCCCCCCCCCTACACACACACACACACTGACACAGCCCCTCACAAATTTGACTAGCAATCTTCTGAAAATTGACCACTTTGCCGATAGGATCTGTCTGTGTGAAGAGTGCCACTTGCAATCACAACTAATGATCAGTTACCGCCATAATTAGGGCTCAAGTACAAAAGACATGTCTGAATTCACAGGGGACGTCACATTCCACCTGTACACAGCAGGCAGGTAGACGGGGACGTCACATTCCACCTGCACACAACAGGCAGGTAGACGGGGACGTCACATTCCACCTGCACACAACACACACAACAGGCAGGTAGATGGGGACGTCACATTTCACCTGCACACAACAGGCAGGTAGACAGGGACGTCACATTCCACCTGCACACAACACACACAGCAGGCAGGTAGACGGGGACTTCACATTCCACCTGCACACAACAGGCAGGTAGACGGGGACGTCACATTCCACCTGCACACAACAGGCAGGTAGACGGGGACGTCACATTTCACCTGCACACAGCAGGCAGGTAGACGGGGACGTCACATTCCACCTGCACACAACAGGCAGGTAGACGGGGACGTCACATTTCACCTGCACACAACAGGCAGGTAGACGGGGACGTCACATTTCACCTGCACACAACAGGCAGGTAGACGGGGACGTCACATTCCACCTGCACACAGCAGGCAGGTAGACAGGCAGGTAGACAGACACCCAGAAGCTGTCTTGCAAAGCAACTGAGACGAACATTGTCAGGGCGTAATTGCACACTCACACACGCACACACGCACACCAGGGTGACAAATTTGTCACGTGAAGCAGCCAGCCACACCTGATTACAAGGACAGATGCAGTGTTTCTAGGACACAAAAGACAGATGCCATGTGACAAATACAATTATGACAGGTCATTGCCCCAACAAGTTTAATATAATTTATCAATCAGCTCGTGGCATCATTCAAATGTGGAATGGGTCAATAAGCCAAAAAACATGATTCAGATGCACGAGATGGCATGGTCTATTTATTTTTCATTAATACAATAGATAATGTAAAATAATTTGAAAGGTTGTTGTCATGAAGGTTCTTTCATATCTAAGTCTTAAAGCAGTTTGTAAGGATTGATTTATTTTTTCCATCAGATCAATAAGTCAATATGTTGTTATTTATAGTGCATTATGACTAAAATTGTTGATGGTTATTGTATCGTGCTGCCATCTGTTGAGTAGCATGAAATTGCAGAATACAAATCGTTGTGGCTAACCTCAAGAGATGATGTTTGTTGTAGTTATGGATTACAACTCAGTGTGCTACATTCAAATGATCACAAATCACCGTGATCAATATCTCCCAGGGTGAAATATAAAAAACTGGCAAACTTAACAACTTTTTTGATTTTGTTAGGTTTTGTTTTCTGTTCACAGGTTAGTGAATAGTCCAGTCTGTCAAGTTGGACTGAGTTAAATTACCAGTTTTAAGTATTGTTATGAAACTATGTACGACATTAACAAATCACATTTGTTATCATATATGATCTTTCAGCTTTGATACGTTATTCAATAAATCACATTTTTGCCAAATGACTGGTTGACAGGCACAAACACACATCAATATCCTTTGGGTTTATTTACGATTTATTTTATTTTTTCACATACGAGACAAGCCACGCATGACACATACGAGACAAGCCACACATGACACATACAAGACAAGCCACACGACACATACGAGACAAGCCACACATGACACGTACGAGACAAGCCACACATGACACATACGAGACAAGCCACACATGACACGTACGAGACAAGCCACACATGACATGTACGAGACAAGCCACACATGACCCGTAAGAGACACATGACACGTAAGAGACACATGACACGTAAGAGACAAGCCACACATGATACGTAAGAGACAAGCCACACATGACACATACGAGACAAGAGACACATGACACGTAAGAGACAAGAGACACATGACACGTAAGAGACAAGCCACACATGACACGTAAGAGACAAGAGACACATGACACGTAAGAGACAAGAGACACATGACACTTAAGAGACAAGAGACACATGACACGTAAGAGACACATGACACATACAAGACAAGCCACGCATGACACATACGAGACAAGCCACACATGACACATACAAGACAAGCCACACATGACACATACGAGACAAGCCACACATGACACGTAAGAGACAAGAGACAGATACAAGACAAGCCACACATGACACATACGAAACAAGCCACACATGACACATACAAGACAAGCCAAACATGACACATACGAGACAAGCCACACATGACACATACAAGACAAGCCACACATGACACGAGACAAGCCACACATGACACGTACGAGACAAAGCACTCATGACACGTACGAGACAAGCCACACATGACACATACGAGACAAGCCACATACGAGACAAGCCACACACGACACATACGCGACAAGCCACACATGACACATACGAGACAAGCCACACATGACACGTACGAGACAAGCCACACATGACACGTACGAGACAAACCACACATGACACATAAGAGACAAGAGACATATGACACATACAAGACAAGCCACACATGACACATACGAGACAAGCCACACATGACACATACGAGACAAGCCACACATGACACGTACGAGATAAGCCACACATGACACATACAAGACAAGCCACACATGACACATACGAGACAAGCCACACATGACACATAAGAGACAAGCCACACATGACACATAAGAGACAAGAGACACATGACACATACAAGACAAGCCACGCATGACACATACGAGACAAGCCACACATGACACATACGAGACAAGCCACACATGACACATACGAGACAAGCCACACATGACACGTACGAGACAAGCCACACATGACACGTACGAGACAAGCCACACATGACACGTACGAGACAAGCCACACATGACACGTACGAGACAAGCCACACATGACACGTACGAGACAAGCCACACATGACACGTAGGAGACAAGCCACACATGACACATACGAGACAAGCCACCAACAGATGGTTTGGATGGAGCTAATTACCTCGAACAAAAATCATTTCAGAAAGTGCCCACACAGATGGCCGACTGAGCCACAGTTTTTAACATTAATTACATTTCACGTCTGTCTGTGGCGCGACAGCTTGTGCAATAATTGCAACTACACGCTTAAATTTGTAACGTTTCCCGCCATTGTTAAACATCCCATTTACACATTACAACTAGACCATTTGAAACAGTGCAGTTATTTTTAAACGTATTTACGTCTACGGCTGCCTTGTAAACCACCTTAAGTAAACTTCCTAAAGCACACACAGGGCCTACAACTTCTGCTACCCAATAAAACTCAGTGGAATAATAAACAGCACATTCCTAGTGCAAAAAAAAATTCCGTTCAAACAGTGGGTTTGTAATTGGAAACCGTCTTGTGAATTCCTGGCTCTGACTTTTGGCTGTTTATAGCAGTTTTGTTTTTCATGTTAAATTTAAATAATCTAACTGCACTTTAAAATACAGCAGGTTAATGAAAAACAGTGCCATTATAACCATACAGTAATGTCACAAAAAGTTAATGTTATAGTCTAAATGTTCAGTTGTTATAACTTCCACTTTGTAGGACATGCTAGCATAATTAGAATAAACTTGTTTCTAACATATTTACTTCCAGTTATATATTGGTTTTTTTTTATAAATAACCTTGCTATTTAACATGTTTCCATCATTTACACTCTCACATTTTGACTGTTGATATAATTACAATAATGTTTATAATTTGTTAAATAAATATAGTTTATATGTATCATATACACATATATATATATATATATATATATATATATACATATATATATATACATCTACATGTTTGTATGTATAAGTTGTTTCAAATCACATTTGCTAATACCTGGTATCATACCACAGTTACAATCACACAACATGGAAATAAAGCAATAACCTGTTATGTCCAAGTGAAATGCTGCAAGCAAATGAATTATCAATTGTCAAAATCCTAGACAAATTTGGCCATTAATGAAAATACTTCAAGAAATGCTTCACACCATGAGGGGACACAATATTATAACCCTAGCTTCACACCATGAGGGGACACAATACTATAATCCTAGCTTCACACCATGAGGGACACAATATTATAATCCTAGCTTCACACCATGAGGGGACACAATATTATAATCCTAGCTTCACACCATGAGGGACACAATATTATAATCCTAGCTTCACACCATGAGGGGACACAATATTATAACCCTAGCTTCACACCATGAGGGACACAATATTATAATCCTAGCTTCACACCATGAGGGGACACAATATTATAATCCTAGCTTCACACCATGAGGGACACAATATTATAATCCTAGCTTCTCACCATGAGGGGACACAATATTATAACCCTAGCTTCACACCATGAGGGACACAATATTATAATCCTAGCTTCACACCATGAGGGACACAATATTATAATCCTAGCTTCACACCATGAGGGACACAATATTATAATCCTAGCTTCACACCATGAGGGGACACAATATTATAATCCTAGCTTCACACCATGAGGGACACAATATTATAATCCTAGCTTCACACCATGAGGGACACAATATTATAATCCTAGCTTCACACCATGAGGGACACAATATTATAATCCTAGCTTCACACCATGAGGGACACAATATTATAATCCTAGCTTCACACCATGAGGGACACAATATTATAATCCTAGCTTCACACCATGAGGGACACAATATTATAATCCTAGCTTCACACCATGAGGGACACAATATTATAATCCTAGCTTCACACCATGAGGGACACAATATTATAATCCTAGCTTCACACCATGAGGGACACAATATTATAATCCTAGCTTCACACCATGAGGGACACAATATTATAATCCTAGCTTCACACCATGAGGGACACAATATTATAATCCTAGCTTCACACCATGAGGGACACAATATTATAATCCTAGCTTCACACCATGAGGGACACAATATTATAATCCTAGCTTCACACCATGAGGGACACAATATTATAATCCTAGCTTCACACCATGAGGGACACAATATTATAATCCTAGCTTCACACCATGAGGGACACAATATTATAATCCTAGCATACTCACACTCCTAGCTTCACACCATGAGGGACACAATATTCAATAATCTAGCATCAGCTTACACATTGAGGGAACATATTATAATCCTAGCATTATAATCCTAGCTTCACACCATGAGGGACACAATATTATAATCCTAGCTTCACACCATGAGGGACACAATATTATAATCCTAGCTTCACACCATGAGGGACACAATATTATAATCCTAGCTTCACACCATGAGGGACACAATATTATAATCCTAGCTTCACACCATGAGGGACACAATATTATAATCCTAGCTTCACACCATGAGGGACACAATATTATAATCCTAGCTTCACACCATGAGGGACACAATATTATAATCCTAGCTTCACACCATGAGGGACACAATATTATAATCCTAGCTTCACACCATGAGGGACACAATATTATAATCCTAGCTTCACACCATGAGGGACACAATATTATAATCCTAGCTTCACACCATGAGGGACACAATATTATAATCCTAGCTTCACACCATGAGGGACACAATATTATAATCCTAGCTTCACACCATGAGGGACACAATATTATAATCCTAGCTTCACACCATGAGGGACACAATATTATAATCCTAGCTTCACACCATGAGGGACACAATATTATAATCCTAGCTTCACACCATGAGGGACACAATATTATAATCCTAGCTTCACACCATGAGGGACACAATATTATAATCCTAGCTTCACACCATGAGGGACACAATATTATAATCCTAGCTTCACACCATGAGGGACACAATATTATAATCCTAGCTTCACACCATGAGGGACACAATATTATAATCCTAGCTTCACACCATGAGGGACACAATATTATAATCCTAGCTTCACACCATGAGGGACACAATATTATAATCCTAGCTTCACACCATGAGGGACACAATATTATAATCCTAGCTTCACACCATGAGGGACACAATATTATAATCCTAGCTTCACACCATGAGGGACACAATATTATAATCCTAGCTTCACACCATGAGGGACACAATATTATAATCCTAGCTTCACACCATGAGGGACACAATATTATAATCCTAGCTTCACACCATGAGGGACACAATATTATAATCCTAGCTTCACACCATGAGGGACACAATATTATAATCCTAGCTTCACACCATGAGGGACACAATATTATAATCCTAGCTTCACACCATGAGGGACACAATATTATAATCCTAGCTTCACACCATGAGGGACACAATATTATAATCCTAGCTTCACACCATGAGGGACACAATATTATAATCCTAGCTTCACACCATGAGGGGACACAATATTATAATCCTAGCTTCACACCATGAGGGACACAATATTATAATCCTAGCTTCACACCATGAGGGACACAATATTATAATCCTAGCTTCACACCATGAGGGACACAATATTATAATCCTAGCTTCACACCATGAGGGACACAATATTATAATCCTAGCTTCACACCATGAGGGACACAATATTATAATCCTAGCTTCACACCATGAGGGGACACAATATTATAATCCTAGCTTCACACCATGAGGGACACAATATTATAATCCTAGCTTCACACCATGAGGGACACAATATTATAATCCTAGCTTCACACCATGAGGGACACAATATTATAATCCTAGCTTCACACCATGAGGGACACAATATTATAATCCTAGCTTCACACCATGAGGGACACAATATTATAATCCTAGCTTCACACCATGAGGGACACAATATTATAATCCTAGCTTCACACCATGAGGGACACAATATTATAATCCTAGCTTCACACCATGAGGGACACAATATTATAATCCTAGCTTCACACCATGAGGGACACAATACTATAATCCTAGCTTCACACCATGAGGGACACAATATTATAATCCTAGCTTCACACCATGAGGGGACACAATATTATAATCCTAGCTTCACACCATGAGGGACACAATATTATAATCCTAGCTTCACACCATGAGGGACACAATATTATAATCCTAGCTTCACACCATGAGGGGACACAATATTATAATCCTACCTTCACACCATGAGGGACACAATATTATAATCCTACCTTCACACCATGAGGGACACAATATTATAATCCTACCTTCACACCATGAGGGACACAATATTATAATCCTAGCTTCACACCATGAGGGACACAATATTATAATCCTAGCTTCACACCATGAGGGACACAATATTATAATCCTAGCTTCACACCACGAGGGACACAATACTATAATCCTAGCTTCACACCATGAGGGACACAATATTATAATCCTAGCTTCACACCATGAGGGACACAATATTATAATCCTACCTTCACACCATGAGGGACACAATATTATAATCCTAGCTTCACACCATGAGGGGACACAATACTATAATCCTAGCTTCACACCATGAGGGACACAATACTATAACCCTAGCTTCACACCATGAGGGACACAATATTATAACCCTAGCTTCACACCATGAGGGACACAATATTATAATCCTAGCTTCACACCATGAGGGGACACAATATTATAATCCTAGCTTCACACCATGAGGGGACACAATACTATAATCCTAGCTTCACACCATGAGGGACACAATATTATAACCCTAGCTTCACACCATGAGGGGACACAATATTATAATCCTAGCTTCACACCATGAGGGGACACAATACTATAATCCTAGCTTCACACCATGAGGGACACAATATTATAATCCTAGCTTCACACCATGAGGGACACAATACTATAATCCTAGCTTCACACCATGAGGGGACACAATATTATAATCCTAGCTTCACACCATGAGGGACACAATACTATAATCCTAGCTTCACACCATGAGGGACACAATACTATAATCCTAGCTTCACACCATGAGGGACACAATACTATAATCCTAGCTTCACACCATGAGGGACACAATACTATAATCCTAGCTTCACACCATGAGGGGACACAATACTATAATCCTAGCTTCACACCATGAGGGGACACAATATTATAATCCTAGCTTCACACCATGAGGGACACAATATTATAACCCTAGCTTCACGCCATGAGGGACACAATATCCAGCAGATACTAATCCAGAAACGGTTAAATCCTACGAAAATTGAACATCGAATAAAGCTAACCCTTTTCCTTTTGATATGCCCCTCCGCCATGGCCCCTTGGGGCTGTGTTACGGACTTGGATCTCATGTATGTCTGCAATTGTATGCGCTATTACCCAGATAAAACTCATGAAAAGGACCGATATGGATCTCAAAGTAGCCAGGCCCAAAAGAAAGCCCCCTACCACAAAGATAACATCAGTCGCAACCAAATCCTACACGTTGTCAACGTCAATGTCAACGTTATTGTAAAGAAGTGATACGCTGTCATGTAAAGAACTTAAAACAGGCAGGGTACGTAACAGGTGTAAGTGACAATGTTCCGGGGCGAATACGTCTTTCCCTCTGCACAACGCTGGTGATCACGGAACAGGCAAAGGACGGAGACAACGACTGAAAGACTCGTTGACAGATCTTTGTGAATAAGTTCACATGAATGTCCAGTAGGTTGGCCCTGGTTGGTTGGCCGTGGTTGCTCGTACACAGACCTGACCTCTAAGTGCAATAACTTATCATTTAGGTCGATCTGACCATGACTAAAGGGTCAGAAAAAATACAGTTATTTTATAACATTCACAACAATGACAGTGGCATTTTCCATGATCAAAGTACACCACATTTTGAAATTGCTGGATACACTATGCTTTATGTACTAAAAGTGTCCTTCAAATGGTGGTTCCCCTCTGTTAAACAATCAATCTGTTCACCATTACAACTGAACCGCCATGCAAAGTCAATTTTGGGAAATTAAGTGGGAAACTTGTTTTTATTCATTAGTTTCTGACAAAAATGGATAGTGCACTTGTGGCTGGGGGGAGGGGGGTATCTTTGACTAACTTTCCCAAGGCCAACTGTGTTCTTTAACTGAAAATTGTCAACACCCGAATGTGCCACTGTGACACTTTCGCTGGTGTATCATGGAAATAGTGTCCCCTGTGATACAGACGATGTCTTGTAGTGTTGGTAGGTTTGAGTGAGACACCCAGTTCTGCCCACAGTCTCTGTTCCTGCCCACAGTCTCTGTTCCTGCCCACAGTCTCTGTCTCTGCCCACAGTCTCTGTCTCTGCCCACAGTCTCTGTTCCTGCCCACAGTCTCTGTTCCTGCCCACAGTCTCTGTTCCTGCCCACAGTCTCTGTTCCTGCCCACAGTCTCTGTTCCTGCCCACAGTCTCTGTTCCTGCCCACAGTCTCTGTCTCTGCCCACAGTCTCTGTCTCTGCCCACAGTCTCTGTCTCTGCCCACAGTCTCTGTCTCTGCCCACAGTCTCTGTCTCTGCCCACAGTCTCTGTTCCTGCCCACAGTCTCTGTCTCTGCCCACAGTCTCTGTCTCTGCCCACAGTCTCTGTCTCTGCCCACAGTCTCTGTCTCTGCCCACAGTCTCTGTCTCTGCCCACAGTCTATGTCCCTGCCCACAGTCTCTGTTCCTGCCCACAGTCTCTGTTCCTGCCCACAGTCTCTGTTCCTGCCCACAGTCTCTGTTCCTGCCCACAGTCTCTGTTCCTGCCCACAGTCTCTGTCTCTGCCCACAGTCTCTGTTCCTGCCCACAGTCTCTGTTCCTGCCCACAGTCTCTGTCTCTGCCCACAGTCTCTGTTCCTGCCCACAGTCTCTGTTCCTGCCCACAGTCTCTGTTCCTGCCCACAGTCTCTGTTCCTGCCCACAGTCTCTGTTCCTGCCCACAGTCTCTGTTCCTGCCCACAGTCTCTGTTCCTGCCCACAGTCTCTGTTCCTGCCCACAGTCTCTGTCTCTGCCCACAGTCTCTGTTCCTGCCCACAGTCTCTGTTCCACACTAGCTGACCCTCTAGCCACAAGACCTCCCTCTAGCCCCAAGAGCTCCCTCTAGCCACAAGAGCTCCCTCTAGCCACAAGAGCTCCCTCTAGCCACAAGAGCTCCCTCTAGCCACAAGAGCTCCCTCTAGCCACAAGAGCTCCCTCTAGCCACAAGAGCTCCCTCTAGCCACAAGAGCTCCCTCTAGCCACAAGAGCTCCCTCTAGCCACAAGACCTCCCTCTAGCCACAAGACCTCCCTCTAGCCACAAGAGCTCCCTCTAGCCACAAGAGCTCCCTCTAGCCACAAGAGCTCCCAGTCTATTCACCTGGAATTTACCAGTACAAAGGGATAATACAAAATCGTTAATGGATGAACACACTACAACAATATCAGATGCATGATTTTATAACTTACAATTCTGTATTAACAGTTACAGAGTTATAACAACATGATTTCTGTTGTGAATGTACAGCGAAATCTGTGTGTAGCAGCATGTACATTCATTAAGTGCCGCCCCCACCTTGCTGTACTTGGCGTACCCCGGCCACTTCAAACAGCCCCAGTGCCTATGACCAAAGTGCAACAACACATCGTACGGCGTCGTACGGTTTCACACAACCAGGCGCAACACATCAACACACACAGGCCCCAGCAGCTATCTGTGGCCAGCAAAGGGGCTGATTTAGTAAACACAGGCGAATACAGAGAAAACAGACGAATAAAACAAGTGCTTATCAGCATACAAATCACTTTTTGTGCTGCGCGCTACTAGAAATGCCACCCAGACAGCTATGGCTGTATTTGACCGCTGATAGGACGGCTGGGTTCATTCACATATCCTTGGCCAAGACAATGCCGTCAGCGGTGCCTGAGCGGTGCTAGTGGTGCTAGCGGTGCTGTCAATCAGGCTCTTACTTTTCCTTGAGTCTAGCGTGACCAGGTGTCATATATCTGATTGTGCGGTGCCGCTACAAGCAAAGCCTATCTCAGTACCTGATCAGTTCAGCCCCTTTCTTCACCTAGCTGTGGTGGTATTCAACGCCATGTGGCATCATTATAAACTCAAAATGGCCAGGTTTCCGAAGTTCCGGAAAAACGCTTTAATAATGTTGTCCTGCATGAATGATGTGACGACCACAGAAGAATCATAAGGACTGATAAAGAACTCCAACACAGCAGCAAGTTTTTGTGAGCAAAACAAGTGTAGACGATTGATTGCTTGTCATGCATTCCACTTTTTACCCAGCTAGCAAATTGGAAACTTTCCAACTCGTCTGAACACATCGCCTCAATTCATAGTAATATAATCATTATACTATCATTACTAAAATTATCATTACTACTTTATAGATGCATTAACTACAACCATAATAACTGTACAGATCCACGCTGCTGTGCCCATTATAAAAACAATACACAATTTTGTTTAAGTCAAAAGAATGGATTCTGAAATAGTATCAAAAAACTCTGACTGTAGTTTATTTAATTGTAAAATGATAATTATACATAATTAGCTATTTTGTGTATCTAAAATGTACACAAATGAAGGTTTCATTTTGATTTTTTTTTTTTACTTTGCAGTGCTTTCAAATGTTCGGAATTGGTTTGGTTTTGTAGTAAACTGTGTGAAATACTGAATAATTGTGTGGGCTTCAAGCTGTCAGGTTAAAGGTTTGCTCACCAGGTGGCAGCTCTAACCAATTTAAAACCTCTTTATAATAACCATCTGAAAAATGTCATCAAATAGCCCAGCAATATTTTTATATATTTTATGCCACACTTATCATTCAAAACAATTTATGAACAAAGTTCAACAAACGAAGCCATGAAAAAATTTCAAAAGCATCTTTTTGACAAGACCAAAATGTGTTTTGTTATTCAGTGAAAAACTACTTTTTCTATCATGAAAACAATCACCGATTACACTTAATGGTAATCGATTAACTGTTTGGAAGAATAATCAACCTTATAAATTATGACAGAAAAATGTTCAACAACAAGTCAAAGACAAAAGGAGCTGCTGTTCACACATTTCCACCATCAAACTAATTGTGTTTGTTTTACACTTTTACACTGTTCTGAGAGCATCCATGTCAAACACGTTACTGTGGGGATGATGATGACTTGATGTAACAGCTTATGGGAGGAAGTCTACTTTACAGAACAGCCTGTACAACCACACCTTCATATCTGCAGTGACTTAATCTGAAGACCTGAGATTAATCTTCCTGGGCTTCTTACTGCTAATTGTGCCACTTCTTAATTACCTTTATCATGCTTTGGACTTGGATTTCTTGGTACAGACAGTGTGAAGCCAGAGCCCAGACAGTGGGGGGCCGGGGGGGGGGCATTTCATTAGGGCCCACACATGTGGCCCTAAAATCATGGAAACACCTAAAGGGATGTTATATTGCTGGCTTGGCAACATATGTCAACATTATTGAATACAGCCAGTAATACTAAATGTACATATAAATAATTGCATCTTCTATTATCACTCATTAAGTCATTTTATATTCTGGGCAATTTCATTAATTAATGGCATTCTTGTTATAAAGACGACACTATAAAACACTATGTCATATTTATAACTTTATATTAATTAAAATAAACAGCCACTTTATTTTTCAAATTGATAAAACTAAAAGGAGAACTATTTATAAACATAGAAAGACAAAACTATAAAGTGCCCTATATTCGTGTACCCTGGAGACAGACTAGCATGACCCAATAGAGGCAAAAACCAGACAGAATCCAGTCAACCAACACAACAGACTGGCAGGTCTTAAGATGAAACGACAGCGCAGCATCCAATCTCTAGGACTGTTCTTACACAGCGCAGCATCCAATCTCTAGGACTGTTCTTATACAGCGTAGCATCCAATCTCTAGGACTGTTCTTATACAGCGTAGCATGCAATCTCTAGGACAGTTCTTACACAGCGCAGCATCCAATCTCTAGGACAGTTCTTTTACAGCGTAGCATCCAAGCTCTAGGACTGTTCTTACACAGCGCAGCATCCAATATTTAGGACTGTTCTTACACAGCGCAGCATCCAATCTCTAGGATTGTTCTTACACAGCGCAGCATCCAATCTTTAGGACTGTTCTTACACAGCGCAGCATCCAATCTCTAGGACAGTTCTTATACAGCGCAACATCCAATCTCTAGGACTGTTCTTACACAGCGCAGCATCCAATCTCTAGGACTGTTCTTACACAGCGCAGCATACAATCTTTAGGACTGTTCTTACCCAGCGCAACATCCAATCTCTAGGACTGTTCTTACACAGCGCAGCATCCAATCTTTAAGACTGTTCTTATACAGCACAGCATCCAATCTTTAAGACTGTTCTTATACAGCATAACATCCAATCTTTAAGACTGTTCTTATACTGCGCAGCATCCAATCTTTAAGACTGTTCTTATACAGCGCAGCATCCAATCTCTAGGACAGTTCTTATACAGCGCAACATCCAATCTCTAGGACAGTTCTTATACAGCGCAACATCCAATCTCTAGGACTGTTCTTATACAACGCAGCATCCAATCTCTAGGACTGTTCTTATACAGCACAGCATCCAATCTTTAAGACTGTTCTTATACAGCATAACATCCAATCTTTAAGACTGTTCTTATACAGCGCAGCATCCCATCTTTAAGACTGTTCTTATACAGCGCAGCATCCAATCTCTAGGACAGTTCTTATACAGCGCAACATCCAATCTCTAGGACAGTTCTTATACAGCGCAACATCCAATCTCTAGGACTGTTCTTATACAACGCAGCATCCAATCTCTAGGACTGTTCTTATACAGCACAGCATCCAATCTTTAAGACTGTTCTTATACAGCATAACATCCAATCTTTAAGACTGTTCTTATACAGCGCAGCATCCAATCTCTAGGACTGTTCTTATACAGCGCAGCATCCAACCTTTAGGACTGTTCTTATGCAACGGGGGATTTAAACATGCTGATATTACTTTAGTGGAGAGCTTCATGTGAATAGTCAGGAAATGTATACATGAATTAATATATTAGTCTGTTGCAGATTAAAAGAACTATCACTTTAAAGGACAAAAAAAGTTAACTGTTTCGTGGCATACACCTAATAGAGTTAATATAAAGTAACAATTTCCACATATATTCAATTTTTTAACGCCAGCGGTTTACCAGAAAAATATTTTTTAACACCCAGCCATCCAAATACTATGCGCTACCCCATCTTAGACGAAGAATGACGTCACGACGGTGAGACCCTCTCCACGTAGATTCCCTGCATGGGGGGATTTGGCTGTTGTCATGAAATGGCTGCAACTCGGTAACGCACGTAACATGCTGATGACGGTAAATATAAAGTTGTCTATTATTATTATCGCTGAAATCATCCCATCAACTGATGATACATGTCTACTTCAAAGCATTTCTCCTCAAAAAGGACCGAGCAAAGTGAACTGTACTTGGACTGGAGGGATTCCAAATAGTACGCCCGCAAATCACCAATGTGAATCCATTGCTTCAATACTACCGGTTGTTTCAACTATTATTGCAACCGTATCTCGAACACTAAGGCATAATTACTAAAGTTTACCATAGATTTAACCACAGATTTAGATATACGTCTATAAGCAGCGGCTAGATGTCACGCCAACTGAACGAACTGTCGAAGACTCGAAGTTGTTGACCCTTAACAACGTCGCAGGAAGCTGACCGGCTTCAGCAGAGATATAGAATGCCACGCGCTGAATGGCCAAGCCAAGTTAACCCTTCACCTATGGCGGCGTCTAGACCATCGTGGATTTCGTTAGAATGTTATACTTTAAAGTCACATTCTGAGTAAACCACTGACGTTAAAAAATTTAGTGTATGTGGAAATTGTTACTTTGTATAAACTCTATTAGGTGTATGACACGAAACCGTAGCCTTTTTTTGTCCATTAACAAGACCATAAAATTATCCAGCATGCTCCACACAAAAATTCATTATATTCAATAAAATGTTGACTAATTAATCTCTGTGACTTGTTCCGAAGTTTGTTTTTGACAAAGTCAGGACAAATTATTGATTTGATTATGCTTGTTATTTGGCTACCAACATGTACTGATCATTTATTAATGTCATCAAATGATTAATCAAACAAGCTGCAAAAGCCACTGAAGGAAACCTCGTCAGCAGCAATGATCGATTGTTTAACCAGCAGCAATGATGTAACATTTCCTTCTTTTACTCAGAACACATCACTTCAAAATAGTCCTCTGAACTAAACAAATTGATCAGTTACAAAATCATGTACATAAATGTTGAAATGAGAACATCATTTCAAATTAAACTTCCCCGATGTTAGTGTTCAGTTATTTTCAAAATGGCAAAAGGTTCTCTCTAAACCATTTAAAACACCAGGAGGCGGTGTAAAGTAGACTTCAATCATCCACACCACAGAGAACAACAGACAACATTAAATCATCGTTCTGTACCTATTTTAACTTTAGAAATCCAGTTTTAAAAACAAACATCACTAATAACAACAAGCCAGTTATATACTTGAAGTTTTTTGGCAACCGTCAAATTATTTAGAGTGCCGCTATTTTTGTTATTTGTGTTTCGACCAAGGTCAATCAATAGTTAGTCAAACCTCGCTGCAAGAACGGCCGCCGTTGAGCGACTGTCGCTGGGGCGGCTGCCGTCAACAAAATCAATACGTTGGTGGCAACACTTAAGGCAGGCCGCAAAGTGCCGATAATTCAACCTGGTGACTGTAGCAGCAGCAGCCACAACAAGGCCGCCGAGGCGCAATAACGCGCACACCAATCAATTGTCAGCCTTCCAGCGGCCCATTAGATTTATGCTGTGTTGCGGGCGATGATGACGGAATTTTGCATTGTTTTCTCCAGAACAAAACAACGTTCCTAATTGGGTTCTTCCTAAATGGGTGCAACTGTGAGTGGAATATGGAGGTGTAGGTGTGCACGCGTGTGTGTGTGTGTGTGTGTGTGTGTGTGTGTGTGTGTGCGTGCGTTTGTGTGTGTGTGTGTGTATGCGTGTGTGTGTGCATGTGTGTGTATGTGTGTGCGTGTGTGTATGCGTGTGTGTGTATGCGTGTGTGTATGTATGTATGTGTGTGCGTGCGTGTGTGTGTGCGTGTGCATGCATGCATGCATGCATGTTTGTGTACGTGCATGCATACATGCCTAAATGTCATCAGACACACATGTAGACACAACTTCTCTTGACTCTATTTGGATCCAGCTCACTACAACTTTTTAGGTTTTAAATCAAATGCACCCACATTCACACCCTGTCAGTCACATTCACACCCTGTCAGTCGCATTCACACCCTGTCAGTCGCATTCACACCCTGTCAGTCGCATTCACACCTCTGTCAGTCGCATTCACACCCTGTCAGTCGCATTCACACCTCTGTCAGTCACATTCACACCCTGTCAGTCGCATTCACACTCTGTCAGTCGCATTCACATCTCTGTCAGTCGCATTCACACCCTGTCAGTCGCATTCACACCCTGTCAGTCGCATTCACACCCTGTCAGTCGCATTCACACCTCTGTCAGTCACATTCACACCTCTGTCAGTCGCATTCACACCCTGTCAGTCACATTCACACCTCTGTCAGTCGCATTCACACCCTGTCAGTCGCATTCACACCCTGTCAGTCGCATGCACACCCTGTCAGTCGCATTCACACCTCTGTCAGTCGCATTCACACCCTGTCAGTCGCATTCACACCTCTGTCAGTCACATTCACACCCTGTCAGTCACATTCACACCCCTGTCAGTCACATTCACACCCCATCAGTCGCATTCACACTCTGTCAGTCACATTCACACCCTGTCAGTCACATTCACACCCCATCAGTCGCATTCACACCCTGTCAGTCACATTCACACTCTGTCAGTCACATTCACACCCTGTCAGTCGCATTCACACCCTGTCAGTCGCATTCACACCCCATCAGTCGCATTCACACCTCTGTCAGTCACATTCACACACCGTCAGTCACATTCACACCCTGTCAGTCACATTCACACCCCATCAGTCGCATTCACACCCTGTCAGTCACATTCATACCCTGTCAGTCGCATTCACACCCCTGTCAGTCGCATTCACACCCCTGTCAGTCGCATTCACACCCTGTCAGTCGCATTCACACCCTGTCAGTCACATTCACACCTCTGTCAGTCGCATTCACACCCTGTCAGTCGCATTCACACCCTGTCAGTCGCATGCACACCCTGTCAGTCGCATTCACACCTCTGTCAGTCGCATTCACACCCTGTCAGTCGCATTCACACCTCTGTCAGTCACATTCACACCCTGTCAGTCACATTCACACCCCTGTCAGTCACATTCACACCCCATCAGTCGCATTCACACTCTGTCAGTCACATTCACACCCTGTCAGTCGCATTCACACCCTGTCAGTCACATTCACACCCCATCAGTCGCATTCACACCCTGTCAGTCACATTCACACTCTGTCAGTCACATTCACACCCTGTCAGTCGCATTCACACCCTGTCAGTCACATTCACACCCCATCAGTCGCATTCACATCTCTGTCAGTCACATTCACACACCGTCAGTCACATTCACACCCTGTCAGTCACATTCACACCCCATCAGTCGCATTCACACCCTGTCAGTCACATTCATACCCTGTCAGTCGCATTCACACCCCTGTCAGTCGCATTCACACCCCTGTCAGTCGCATTCACACCCTGTCAGTCGCATTCACACCCTGTCAGTCGCATTCACACCCCCGTCAGTCGCATTCACACCCCCGTCAGTCGCATTCACACCCCTGTCAGTCACATTCACACCCTGTCAGTCGCATTCACACCCTGTCAGTCGCATTCACACCCTGTCAGTCACATTCACACCCTGTCAGTCACATTCACACCCTGTCAGTCGCATTCACACCCCTGTCAGTCACATTCACACCCTGTCAGTCACATTCACACCCCTGTCAGTCACATTCACACCCTGTCAGTCGCATTCACACCCCTGTCAGTCACATTCACACCCTGTCAGTCACATTCACACCCCTGTCAGTCACATTCACACCCTGTCAGTAGCATTCACACCCCTGTCAGTCACATTCACACCCTGTCAGTCACATTCACACCCCTGTCAGTCACATTCACACCCTGTCAGTCACATTCACACCCCTGTCAGTCACATTCAAACCTTGTCAGTCGCATTCACACCCTGTCAGTCGCATGTCCTGGGTGTCACAAGGCCCCCACAAGTGTAGCCCGGCATAACAACCCACTACTTTCATGCTAAAAAAGTAATACATCAATAGTTCAAAGAAAGGAAAAATTACCCAGTTCCCCTCCCCTAAAATGACCTTTGCCTTACATTGGTGACAACAATGCCAGAATATGAGAGAAACGTCACAAAGATGACTCGATTAGCACAAACTGAATTGTGCAGAAATGAAACCGATGTAAACATGAGAGTGAGCTGTGAGGTGCCAGTGGCAGATAAACACGTCTATTTACTACACACGAAGCATTTACACGCCAGCTCATAAAACACACTTCGGAAAAAACTCCAGTGACAGATGTAATGAAGTCATTCCAGGCGCCGGCTGCAGATATGTAAACCCACGGCCACCCGGTGACAATCGCCCACACTACGACATAAGCCATGTGTTGAGGCTGGTCTCTGCTGTGCCTGCCTTGCTCAACTCAGGCCATAAATCACTCAGCAGCCTGCAGAGTCAGACACCTTACCTTTCAGTGCCTGCAGTGAGCAGACGTCAGACATTGACCAGTGAGCAGCATGCCATGGGGACAGCACCCTTGCTCCAGGCAGGCTGGAGTGTGTGACTGGAGCCACCAGATTTCAGCCCTGGGGTAGACCGTGCCAACTGGAGCATGTCTGTCCCCTGGAGCGTGACAGCAAACACAAACACTGCTGACCTGCACTGACTGACCACCCACTGCCCTGTCCAGCAAACAGAGCTGTCAACACCTTTATACCTGCTCTGTACCACTGGTCAGTGGGTGACTGGACGTCCAAACTGACCCAATCTCTGAGCACTGGTACCGCATCTGGCCACATGGGGCAGCACATGTCTGTGATCTACAAAGGGATTCACCAGGGGGCTCTTGTCTTGAGGGATTCACCAGGGGGCTCTTGTCTTGAGGGATTCACCAGGGGGCTCTTGTCTTGAGGGATTCACCAGGGGGCTCTTGTCTTGAGGGATTCACCAGGGGGCTCTTGTCTTGAGGGATTCACCAGGGGGCTCTTGTCTTGAGGGATTCACCAGGGGGCTCTTGTCTTGAGGGATTCACCAGGGGGCTCTTGCAGAGAGACTGGGACAGTGACACAGGGAGACTGGGACAGTGACACAGGGAGACACTGAGACAGTGACACAGGGAGACTGGGAGAGTGACACAGGGAGAGACTGGGACAGTGACACAGGGAGAGTGGGAGAGTGACACGGAGACACTGGGACAGTGACACAGGGAGAGACTGGGACAGTGACACAGGGAGACTGGGACAGTGACACAGGGAGACACTGAGACAGTGACACAGGGAGACACTGGGACAGTGACACAGGGAGACTGGGAGAGTGACACAGGGAGAGACTGGGACAGTGACACAGGGAGAGTGGGAGAGTGACACGGAGACACTGGGACAGTGACACAGGGAGAGACTGGGACAGTGACACAGGGAGACTGGGACAGTGACACAGGGAGACACTGAGACAGTGACACAGGGAGACACTGGGACAGTGACACAGGGAGACTGGGAGAGTGACACAGGGAGAGACTGGGACAGTGACACAGGGAGAGTGGGAGAGTGACACGGAGACACTGGGACAGTGACACAGGGAGAGACTGGGACAGTGACACAGGGAGACTGGGACAGTGACACAGGGAGACACTGAGACAGTGACACAGGGAGACACTGGGACAGTGACACAGGGAGACTGGGAGAGTGACACAGGGAGACTGGGAGAGTGACACAGGGAGAGACTGGGACAGTGACACAGGGAGAGTGGGAGAGTGACACGGAGACACTGGGACAGTGACACAGGGAGAGACTGGGACAGTGACACAGGGAGAGTGGGAGAGTGACACGGAGACACTGGGACAGTGACACAGGGAGAGACTGGGACAGTGACACAGGGAGACTGGGACAGTGACACAGGGAGACACTGAGACAGTGACACATGGAGACTGGGACAGTGACACAGGGAGACTGGGACAGTGACACAGAACAAATTTAAACACATCATTCTATCTGGCAAAATGCTTCATCTCACGCGGAAGAAACTTGGAAGGGGAAAGGACCGTCCGTAATACGCAGAAATAAGCCTCAATAAATTACAAAATTCTACACAATAGTTTTCAGCTATTGTTCAGATCTGGCCAGTCGTGTGTAGAGCCACCAGTAGGGGGCCTCGCGGTCCAGGGATCCGCTACTGGTGATCGCACATGTAGTTGTCATTGTCTGCACCACTCTGGTGTGTTTCGTGTCGTCCGACGTCAACAGCAGCAATGCTTGAGCAGTTTTCTAGGCCACACAACCGCTGTACGCCGGCGCTGTTTTGTCCGTCCATTCACAGAACCTTTCTATTTATACCCGAACGCAAACATCGCCGCATGACCATTGTTGCTGAGGCCGGGGTCGCGTTTTATAAATGTTACATACACCCGTCTATATACCCGCGCCTGGAGGAGTGGTGGAGTGGAGCATGCTGCACACATGGAGGACAACACCAACAGTGACCAGGTGACAGAGGGTGGTCACTTCTGTAAACAGTGGCCGCAGTAACAGGTTAAACCTCTCACGAACGAACACCTGTGGGCCTTTCTGATGCGTCCAGCTAGTCTGTGTCACCCTGGGTGGTCCCGGTACTGTCTGTGAGAATTCATAAAAACGACCGCTGTGACTGGGCAAGGCATGGTTTATGAGGCTGTTTCGAACAAAAATGCAGTAATTGATGCACTAACTGTCAGATCATTCATAACGCAGACATGTGTCAGAAAAACATCCACTTCACAAGACAATGGACATTTCACAGCAAGATAAATAAAATGCAGACAAACAAAATATACTAAGTCATAATAGGATGCTAAGTTAAACACGTGTAGTAAACTTAATAAATTCAGATACAAAGTCGGTTCAGCAAATCTATGTGGTTTGTAGTCCGTATCCAATCAGACAAACATCCTGGAAGAATTCATTACAGAAATGTCACACATGAAACTAGACAGTCTGAGTCATCCCTCTCCGAGACCCTCCGTCTGTAGCCTACAATTAATGCCTGCCATCTGGTGGCCTGTATGTAAACTACTTCTACCAGTCTCCTCACAAAACCAAAAGATAGTCGGGAATTTCAGCATATAACTCATACCTACAAACAAGCACGTTTAAACTGTTGACTAAATTAACTAAAAAAAAATCTTAAAAAACTCTACTTAATTAACTCAGCTTAACACCCCTAAATCGCCGATTAAAATCAACTGAAAGGCAAAATAGTGACTGGTATTTCCGATGATGGGTACGGTATGGCAAGGATGGATATAGAATGCCCAATGACCAGCAGAGTCTTCAACTCACCACATCACAGCTTGGTATTCAGAAAGCATATTCGAGTTTACAGCTTCGTGATGTATTAATCTGGGCTCATGTTCGATCAAACAAACTATCAACCACAATGTTTGGTTCTATCCGAGTTTCACTAATTCCATCCGGAGTGTGGATTGCTCCACTCTGGATTGTGGAGTGCTCCACTCCGGAGAGTGGAGTGCTCCTCACCGGTTGTTAAAAGACAAATATTGATGAGTATTTTCTGTCCCCGACTAAAATAACTGATTGATCGTTCGTACGCCCAGCCCCAGTGCCATTTGCAGGGGCTTTAGACTGAGGCTGCTTTAAAGGTGCACTGTGCCAGCAGCCAACAACCTGACACCCCTCCACCGACAATGGAACGACCGCTTACCTATGCATAATTTATGAACCTCAATTACATGGTATCATTGATGATAGGAGCCAGTAAATGATACAGGAACTGGCCAGGTCTGTTCCACTTGTTCTCTTCCCTCCTCCCTGCTAGATCCCTGCTGGTGGGACCACCTCCCTCTCCCTCTCCCTCTCCCTCTCCCACCCCACCCGTGCTATAAATAGCCACAGCAGCACTTCAGCCAATGGCAGTGATAGTCCCACAAGGTAGACTGGGCTGGGTCACAGGACATCTGCTGGGGGGTCACAGTCCACCAGCTGGGGGGTCACAGTCCACCAGCTGGCTACTCTGGGGTCTACGGCCATTTCTGGGGTTTCTGGTTGCCTCTGGGATATATGGCTACTTCAGGGGGGGGTCTATATCCAGGCGTGTCCTAGAAGATATATTATCCAACATGTTTAACATTTTTTTAAAGTATTAAGAAAGCAAGCTGTTTAATTAAAGATATACAATGTTTACACCTGTAGATAATATTACATACAATACATAACAGTTAACTAATAAGACTTCTAAAAGTGAAATATGTCAGGAACATTTGGAACCCCCAAGGAACACATGTATACAGTGTATTGTGTTTTCGCCACCAGGTCAATGAGACGATGGTAGAAAGGTTTCAAAAACATCAACTCCCATGAACCCATTCTCAATATACTGATGACACACTCATTAAAGGTAATCATTTTCCTGATGTAGAAATTATTGGAATTAGCAAGTGACTAAAATATGTGTCGATCACCTGTGTACTTACATCATCTGTGTACTTACTGTTTCATCATCTGTGTACTTACTGTTTCATCATCTGTGTACTTACATCATGTGTGTACTTACATCATGTGTGTACTTACATCATGTGTGTACTTACATCATGTGTGTACTTACATCATGTGTGCACTTACATCATCTGTGTACTTACATCATGTGTGTACTTACATCATCTGTGTACTTACATCATGTGTGTACTTACATCATATGTGTACTTACATCACATGTGTACTTACATCATCTGTGTACTTACATCATATGTGTACTTACATCATGTGTGTACTTACATCATATGTGTACTTACATCATGTGTGTACTTACATCATGTGTGTACTTACATCATCTGTGTACTTACATCATGTGTGTACTTACATAATCTGTGTACTTACATCATGTGTGTACTTACATCATATGTGTACTTACATCACATGTGTACTTACATCATATGTGTACTTACATCACATGTGTACTTACATCATCTGTGTACTTACATCATATGTGTACTTACATCATGTGTGTACTTACATCATGTGTGTACTTACATCATCTGTGTACTTACATCATCTGTGTACTTATATCATCTGTGTACTTACATCATCTGTGTACTTACATCATCTGTATACTTACATCATCTGTGTACTTACATCATCTGTATACTTACATCATCTGTGTACTTACATCATGTGTGAACTTACATCATCTGTGTACTTACATCATCTGTGTACTTACATCATCTGTGTACTTACATCATCTGTGTACTTATATCATCTGTGTACTTACATCATCTGTATACTTACATCATCTGTGTACTTACATCATGTGTGAACTTACAGGTTTGCTATAAAAAAAACATAGATTACCTTTTCTACTATCAAAATATTATGAATTCAAAATATATAAACAAACCATTTAATATAAGTTAATGATGGTAATCATCTAAGGGGGAATATTTATATAATTATCTGATGCAGAGGGGGTGTTTGTATAGGGGGTCTAGAACAGGGTAACAACCCTTCCATGTTCTGGTATAAGAACACAAAGACTGTAGAGATCTGCCCAGTGTGTGTGGAATATTCCCAGTGCTACGTCCAGCAACTGGGGCAGTGGCCACAGACCCTCCCTGGGGGGGTGGAGGCTGTCTGGTCAGCCTCTCACCTGATATAGGTCACTGGACTTGTGATAAACGACAGAAATAGCCACTGCACAGTCTATCCCCTTCATAACTCGGGCTCAGTTGATCCACAGTTACCACTCAGTACTCACTTAGTGCTCACTCAGTACTCACTTAGTGCTCACTCAGTACTCACTTAGTGCTCACTCAGTACTCACTCAGTACTCACTCAGTACTCACTCAGTACTCACTCAGTACTCACTCAGTACTCACTCCAACTCACTCAGTACTCACACCAACTCACTCGGTACTCACTCGGTACTCACTCGGTACTCACTCAGTACTCACTCAGTACTCACTCAGTACTCACTCCAACTCACTCCAACTCATTCCCACTCCCTCTACCCCATGTGCCTCGCCCCGTATGCCAGGGTACCTTTCAAGCCTGTTTATTCAGCGTTTTTTACTACATGGTTCATACACCTAAGCAACTGTAAAATTACTGTAGTTAGTGGTAAATGTATTGCTTATTAACTGCCAGGCAGTTGACTTACTATATAAGGCAAGTTGATGTCGCAACAAAACAGCCTACCAGAAGCACACAGAGTGTACACAACCATTTTGTGAGACAAATTTCCATCAACTTTTACCCAGTATAGTCTCACAACAAAACAAACAAGACATGGTACACTACACACAGCCAACAGCCATCTTCAGAAGTCAGCTTTCATTATGTGTTAAACATTAGTATTAGAAACAATGTTCCAGTTTTACATCTTTGGAAAATGAATTAAATAAAAAAATATGCCTGGTCTACATAAGCCAGTCCTCTGGGCACTGGTCGACATAAGCTGCCTTTAGACATATATATATATATATATATATATATATATATATATATTCACTTTTTTCTTTTTTATCAAGTAAGTGTACATGTCTGTTTAGTGTCTACAGTTTCAGAATCCTGAACAAATCTGCCATGAGTTCCACCATTACTCTGCACTATCGAAATATCAAATTGTGTCACTTAATCACTGTGAAATCTAAATTTGTTCAATACACTGCCTAAAATAGGTAAGCAGACATTGTGACAGAAAGGTCACTGTTGCAGTGTCTGTATTTGATTAATCCACACTGATGGCCCGACGTGACGTCATAAATATCACAATACTAAACAGGTTTTGTTAATACAGTAGGGCAATGGAACTTCATTATTAATCAGTTTGTAAATAGTACACATTTGTGTTAATTTAAAGCTATGATCAAACTGTCACACCCGACTGCATGGTGGGCCAAGATTGCACAGCCTAAGTTCACCATGATTCATAGACATGCAAGTTTTGATAAGAACTATCCATATTTTATTTGTTTCTTGTATATTACATAATCAAAACTATTTTTAAAAGCCGAAATTACAAAAACAATAAGGTGACCACATCAATCACATTGCCATTACTATGTAATTGAACACCTAAAATAATAACATTTTCAGCTATCCAAAAAATTATTTTAAAAATAACTGGTATCCATCCGTAAACACTGCCATTATGGGCCATAGAAACCTAACAGGATCCAAAAACATGAAGGTCATTGTCAACACTTCCATACAGAAATATTGTAGGATTGTCGCAGGCCAAAATACAAACTTCTGCAAGACCATGTTTGCAAAATGGCCGTAAATCAAGATTCTAGTCTATTGCAACTTGCAAGCCAAATGAGTTGGTAGTTATTTTGGAAGAAGCACCTATTGACCTGGTGTGTTTGCTCTATGGGTACATGCCTGTTTCGTGATCAGGATGTAATTGCATTTGAAAGTGAGGCCAATAGCCAGGTCTCTAAACTGTAGCCAGGTCTCTAAACTGTAGCCACGTCTCTAAACTGTAGCCACGTCTCTAAACTGTAGCCAGGTCTCTAAACTGTAGCCAGGTCTCTAATCTGTAGCCAGGTCTCTAAACTGTAGCCAGGTCTCTAAACTGTAGCCAGGTCTCTAAACTGTAGCCAGGTCTCTAAACTGTAGCCAGGTCTCTAAACTGTAGCCAGGTCTCTAAACTTTAGCCACGTCTCTCAACTGTAGCCAGGTCTCTAAACTGTAGCCACGTCTCTAAACTGTAGCCAGGTCTCTAAACTGTAGCCAGGTCTCTAAACTGTAGCCAGGTCTCTAAACTGTAGCCACGTCTCTAAACTGTAGCCACGTCTCTAAACTGTAGCCACGTCTCTAAAAGTGTAGCCACGTCTCTAAAAGTGTAGCCACGTCTCTAAACTGTAAACGTAACACAATGTCGATATTTTTGCATCGTCACCACGAGTGTTTATCGTGAGTGAATATTCACATGGGCAATTATTACTGGATACCTTCCATTCATTACTTTCTCGACAGATCACAATACACAAGTAGATACACTTGCTGGGTCAAGCTTTCAGCATATTAATCGGTACACAAATTACAATGTGTCAAACTTGTGTCACACATTTGAACATGGTTCTTTCCATGGAGGTAATAAACATTTTGAAATGGTCCCTTATCAAATGACTCGGTTATTGGTGTCCTTAGTCACCAGTCAGCTGTTTACTGCAATTACTAACACAATTATTGTTGAATCATACTGAATAAATGCCTATTATAATTAGGTTGGTTACGCCAATAACTTACACTTCATGTATCTGTTATTAGTCTAGTTTATGTTTACGTTTATGTGTCAGTTTGCTCAGTTACTAGTCTACTCTGTGCACAGATCTATTTTAAGCACACATTTATTATATCAATACAGGGTCAAAGAAATCTGTAAATTTTTAAATGCTAAATTGTTATCAAATGAAACAACTGAAAAGGTCACATCTGCTGCTTCTCTTTATTTGAAATACAATCTATAACTATATAACTATATAAGTCTGACATATTCCTGTCATAACAAGGCAGACCTTGGGTGAATACAAACTGAGGTCATTATAACTGTGGTCTACACTGAACAGTGGCCACCACTGGTGCCCAATACACAGCACATTAGGAATGTTACTGTGCTGAAAAGTCACATTTGCATTTTGCGTGTTGTGTCGGGAGTGGAATAAAACGACAAACTTATGTTGCTGATAGGAATAAGTTTAAATTGACACGAGGCTATCACCAGCAGGGGTAGGGCAGCTGCACAGAGCCAGCCTCGTGTTTGTACAGGAAGACAAACATGAACTGGGGACAACTTTTCAATCATTTCTTAGTATGTCTTCTAAAGATCTACTCACTGCAACATAACAACTAAACAACAAGTTAACAACAAAACCGGATTTTATTTAGTCCCCCCCTCATGGTCTATGACAGACAGTGCCCCTCATGGTCTATGACAGACAGTGCCCCCTCATGGTCTATGACAGACAGTGCCCCTCATGGTCTATGACAGACAGTGCCCCTCATGGTCTATGACAGACAGTGCCCCTCATGGCGTATGACAGACAGTGCCCCTCATGGTCTATGGCAGACAGTGCCCCTCATGGTGTATGACAGACAGTGCCCCTCATGGTGTATGACAGACAGTGCCCCTCATGGTCTATGACAGACAGTGCCCCTCATGGTGTATGACAGACAGTGCCCCTCATGGTGTATGACAGACAGTGCCCCTCATGGTGTATGACAGACAGTGCCCCTCATGGTCTATGACAGACAGTGCCCCCTCATGGTCTATGACAGACAGTGCCCCTCATGGTCTATGACAGACAGTGCCCCTCATGGTCTATGGCAGACAGTGCCCCTCATGGTGTATGACAGACAGTGCCCCTCATGGTCTATGACAGACAGTGCCCCTCATGGTCTATGACAGACAGTGCCCCCTCATGGTCTATGACAGACAGTGCCCCTCATGGTCTATGACAGACAGTGCCCCTCATGGTCTATGACAGACAGTGCCCCTCATGGTGTATGACAGACAGTGCCCCTCATGGTCTATGACAGACAGTGCCCCCTCATGGTCTATGACAGACAGTGCCCCTCATGGTCTATGACAGACAGTGCCCCTCATGGTCTATGACAGACAGTGCCCCTCATGGTCTATGGCAGACAGTGCCCCTCATGGTCTATGACAGACAGTGCCCCTCATGGTCTATGACAGACAGTGCCCCTCATGGTCTATGACAGACAGTGCCCCTCATGGTCTATGACAGACAGTGCCCCTCATGGTCTATGACAGACAGTGCCCCTCATGGTCTATGACAGACAGTGCCCCTCATGGTCTATGACAGACAGTGCCCCTCATGGTCTATGACAGACAGTGCCCCTCATGGTCTATGACAGACAGTGCCCCTCATGGTCTATGACAGACAGTGCCCCTCATGGTCTATGACAGACAGTGCCCCTCATGGTCTATGACAGACAGTGCCCCTCATGGTCTATGACAGACAGTGCCCCTCATGGTCTATGACAGACAGTGCCCCTCATGGTCTATGACAGACAGTGCCCCTCATGGTCTATGACAGACAGTGCCCCTCATGGTCTATGACAGACAGTGCCCCCTCATGGTCTATGGCAGACAGTGCCCCCTCATGGTCTATAACAGACAGTGCCCCCTCATGGTCTATAACCAATTAACCATGGTCTATAACAGACAGTGCCCTGTCATGGTCTATAACAGACAGTGCCCCCTCATGGTCTATAACAGACAGTGCCCCCTCATGGTCTATAACAGACAGTGCCCCCTCATGGTCTATGACAGACAGTGCCCCTCGTGGTCTATGACAGACAGTGCCCCCTCATGGTCTATGGCAGGCAGTGCCCCCTCATGGTCTATGACAGACAGTGCCCCCTCATGGTCTATAACCATGGTCTATAACAGACAGTGCCCCCTCATGGTCTATAACAGACAGTGCCCCCTCATGGTCTATGACAGACAGTGCCCCTTCATGGTCTATGACAGACAGTGCCCCCTCATGGTCTATGACAGACAGTGCCCCCTCATGGTCTATGACAGACAGTGCCCCCTCATGGTCTATGACAGACAGTGCCCCCTCATGGTCTATGACAGACAGTGCCCCCTCATGGTCTATGACAGACAGTGCCCCCTCATGGTCTATGACAGACAGTGCCCCCTCATGGTCTATGACAGACAGTGCCCCCTCATGGTCTATGACAGACAGTGCCCCCTCATGGTCTATGACAGACAGTGCCCCCTCATGGTCTATGACAGACAGTGCCCCCTCATGGTCTAAGACAGACAGTGCCCCCTCATGGTCTATGACAGACAGTGCACCCTCATGATCTGTAACAGACAGTGCCCCTTAATGGTCTGTAACAGACAGTGCCCCCTCATGATCTAAACAGACAGTGCCCCCTCATGGTCTATAACAGACAGTACCCCCTCATGGTCTATAACAGACAGTGCCCCCCCCCATTTGGCTACTAATTGGCTGGAGTTTTAAGCCACAGCTAGCAGTACTGAAACTTCCTCAGCTGCCGGCCAGAGATGACCAGTGATGACCAGTGATGACCAGTGATGACCAGAGATGGCCAGTGATGGCCAGAGATGACCAGAGATGACCAGTGATGACCAGTGATGACCAGTGATGACCAATGATGACAGTGATGACCAGTGATGACCAGTGATGACCAGTGATGACCAACGATGATCAGAGCTGACCAGAGATGACCAGTGATGACCAGTGATGACCAGTGATGACAGTGATGACCAGTAATGACCAATGATGACCAGTGATGACCAGTGATGACCAGTGATGACCAGTGATGACCAGAGATGACCAGAGATGACCAGAGCTGACTAGAGATGACCAGTGATGACCAGTGATGACCAGAGATGACCAGTGATGACCAGTGATAACCAGTGATGACCAGGTGGCAGTGTCTGTGTTGACAAAGAACATGTTCATCTGCCGTGGCGTTAATGCGCCAATGTTCCACCAGGCACACAACTTCGCCAGGCTCATGGTCCACCTGGTGGCTCGTGGTCCACCTAGTGACTTATGGTCCACCTAGTGGCTCGTGGTCCATCTAGTGACTCATGGTCCACCTAGTGGCTCGTGGTCCACCTAGTGGCTCGTGGTCCACCTAGTGGTTCGCCTTCCCCACATCAATTGCCTAAACCAATTACCTTAGTGGCAATGTACATTAGCAGTGCCAAGATCTGCCCTGGAACTACAGGCTCCAGTGGCAGGAGCCAGAGCAGTATTTTACATGATCACGACACCAACAAATATCAATTACATGATTAATATATGTGACACAATGTTTGTATTATTTACACATTCTCAAGATTGAAAATGTCCTGTTAAACAGTACTTACTGCTCTAGACCTCCATCCTGGTGACACTCATGCTCTAGACCTCCCTCCTGGTGACACTCATGCTCTAGACCTCCCTCCTGGTGACACTCATGCTCTAGACCTCCCTCCTGGTGACACTCATGCTCTAGACCTCCCTCCTGGTGACACTCATGCTCTAGACCTCCCTCCTGGTGACACTCATGCTCTAGACCTCCCTCCTGGTGACACTCATGCTCTAGACCTCCCTCCTGGTGACACTCATGCTCTAGACCTCCCTCCTGGTGACACTCATGCTCTAGACCTCCCTCCTGGTGACACTCATGCTCTAGTCCTCCCTCCTGGTGACACTCATGCTCTAGACCTCCCTCCTGGTGACACTCTTGATCTAGACCTCCCTCCTGGTGACACTCATGCTCTAGACCTCCCTCCTGGTGACACTCATGCTCTAGACCTCCCTCCTGGTGACACTCATGCTCTAGACCTCCCTCCTGGTGACACTCATGCTCTAGACCTCCCTCCTGGTGACACTCATGCTCTAGACCTCCCTCCTGGTGACACTCATGCTCTAGTCCTCCCTCCTGGTGACACTCATGCTCTAGACCTCCCTCCTGGTGACACTCATGCTCTAGACCTCCCTCCTGGTGACACTCATGCTCTACACCTCCCCCCTGATGACACTCAAATGTTCCCCATTTTCATTCATCACATTTAAAATATATTATAAATAGAAATATATTTTTGACCAAAATGTAATGTGTTATTTAATTACCACGTACCAGACTAGGACAAACTGTTAAATTCTACGAATTAGAATAGATGGGGAAATGGACGAGTAGAAATTGTAGGAGCAATTTTAGGAGCAAACAACAGCTTTACATTGTTCATTCTGTGTACATTTAGACTGGATTGAGTCAACACCACACCACACCACACCACACCACACCCACACACCACACCTCCCACACACCACACCTCGTCCACACCCACACACCTCACCCACACACCTCACCCACCCACCAAACCCACACACCACACCCACACACCACACCCACACCCCACACACCCACACACACCTCACCCCACCCACACCCACACCCCCACACCTCACCCACACACCCACGCACTCAAGCACCCACACACCCACACACCCACACACCCACACACCCACGCACCCACTCACTCACACATGTTTAACTTGACATTTGGGATGGTAAGACTTGATCTAACATAAAGGCTGACTGTGTATATTATTTTCTCCTGTATGTTGCCATCACCTCACTAACCATTGTCTCTCAGACAGATACAGTTTCAATGGTATACATTTCCTAAGTGATATATTGCACACAGTAATCAAGTCAGTGTAAGTTAAAGTAATGAAAAAACATGTTAGTATAAATAGTTTAGATTATGTTGGTCTACATTCAAATTAATTTTGAGTTCAAAGTTTTCCACCAATTACAAGACTAATTATTAACTTGTATGTTTTGATCCTTTTGCAGATTGTGTTACTACATTTGTTATTGATTAAGTTGAGTAAAACACACATAATAACACACTGTCTATTCTAGAAAATGGATATTTGGTTGAAAACTAATGAACAAAACATGTTTATTTCAATCTAATATTAAAACTAAAATGATACTCATAGATTGCTTGCTTCCCTTATAAATGCAGAGTTACTATTTACACATGTTGTAAAAGTAGGTATGTCAGAATTAGTTAGAAGAGTCAACATGGAATATTGTCCCCTCTCACTTGTCACCCAAGTCAACATTTTTTTCCTGACGAAATCACTGAAGAATATTTTGTCAACGATTCTTTCGCAAATGTAAACCTGTGCACGGCATGTCTTGTGACACGGCATGTCTTGTGACACGGCCATGTCTTGTGACACTGCATATAACTTTGTCAACTTATCAAGGGAGGGTGATCTTTCAGTGTAAAACATTGCTGTAAAGTCACAATATCCCAGGTAGTTAGCAGCTACTGGAACATTTTTACATAACAAGTTTTCATTCTTTATGACTGATCCAGCGGCAGGAGAGAATGTTCCTAAACTTACTTAAAACAGTTTAATGTTTTTTGTTTACAACAGAACCTGCCCTGGTCTGCTGACAGCCTGGATATCGTTGGCGACTCTAGTAACCACCAAATGTCTGTCAGAAGGACTATCACATTGCCGTGCACTGCATGACCTTGTCTTGACTAGGCCCGCAGCAAATCAAACGTGTAGAACTTGATCGCGGTATGTCTCTGCCTGTTTATTTATTTATAAATGATCCTCATGTCGGATACCACAATATCGTTTCACACAACCCCACTGGCTCACCATCAATTTGACAGAGAAGACAAGATGGCTTCAACACTGCAACGAGATAGGGCAGACATCCTGCTATGTTCGACAAACGTTGGGGTTTGGGAAAGGGAAGTAGAAAGTGTGGGGGGAAGGCGCCAAAATAATACATGACCAGCCATCAATAGATTCATAGATTCTATCTTTTGTAAACAGCATCAGAACTCAGTTACTTACACAGGTACCTGGTAGTCAAGGGGAGTTACTTAGACAGGTACCTGGTAGTCAAGGCCAGTTACTTACACAGGTACCTGGTAGTCAAGGCCAGTTACTTACACAGGTACCAGGTAGTCAAGGCCAGTTACTTACACAGGTACCAGGTAGTCAAGGCCAGTTACTTACACAGGTACCTGGTAGTCAAGGGCAGTTACTTACACAGGTACCAGGTAGTGAAGGCCAGTTACTTACACAGGTACCAGGTAGTGAAGGCCAGTTACTTACACAGGTACCAGGTAGTCAAGGCCAGTTACTTACACAGGTACCAGGTAGTCAAGGCCAGTTACTTACACAGGTACCTGGTAGTCAAGGGCAGTTACTTACACAGGTACCTGGTAGTCAAGGGCAGTTACTTACACAGGTACCAGGTAGTGAAGGCCAGTTACTTACACAGGTACCAGGTAGTGAAGGCCAGTTACTTACACAGGTACCAGGTAGTCAAGGCCAGTTACTTACACAGGTACCAGGTAGTCAAGGCCAGTTACTTACACAGGTACCTGGTAGTCAAGGGCAGTTACTTACACAGGTACCTGGTAGTCAAGGGCAGTTACTTACACAGGTACCTGGTAGTCAAGGGCAGTTACTTACACAGGTACCAGGTAGTCAAGGCCAGTTACTTACACAGGTCCCAGGTAAAACATGGCTGATGTTGTTTAGTTTATATCATTCGTTAGTGTACAAGAGCACTTGAAATATGCTAAACTTCCCAATTGTGGTTTTGTTATTAAAAAAAAACAATTACACATGATTACAACAAGAGAGTCTGATTCCTTTATCTTAGTCCAGTGATCTGGTGCTGACTGACCCGACCCCCCCCCCCGCGCCCCCATTCTAACACCATCCCTGACCTGACAATCAGCCGTAACCACCAACACCAGCCGTTGGGGCAAAAAGCTGCACCGGCAATGGCAATAGAAATAGCCAGAATTCCAGTGCCAAATCAACTCAGTTCATTTGCGTCTTACAGCCACCTAGAGTGTCATTTTACCAATGGCAACAACTCGTTAATTCTGCCCGTCAGGTCCCTCACTGCTGGTTTAATTGAAACATCTCGCCTGCCGAATATGATACCCAATGAAACAGAAATAATGACTTGTGCTGTGTGGACTGTAGCCGCTTCTGCCCAAATAAAATGCTGGATGACCCATAACATTTGCATCTTAAATCACCAGTTACCTCTACACTGACTTAAACACATCTGTGTGTGGTAAAATGGGATTTTTTTTAATCCATACATAAGTTTATGATCAGAAATATGGGTTGTTAATGAACATGAAACAACATATTATTAATAAGTTAATACATCGGAGTTTATTGTGAAATAAAACTGTTCTGCCAAATCTTACTTTTTAGAACAGCCATAATTGGTCAATGTTAGATAAGCAATTATTTCAAGTTCATGGCACAATGTTAATGGACGAGTAAGAAAAATTTAATAAAAATAAACCAGTATGTTTGCCCAAGATTGGCACGTGAATAGTATATTCATTAATTGAGTAAATTAAATACAAAATAATCTGATGTATCTACTGGCCAATTCATTTCTGCAGCAGTTTTGATAATCTGTTGTTTAGTCTATGAATGAAACACACATTGTGCATGCCTAATTTGTCACTTTTCAAGTTTGTGCATGACTGTGTTTGACATTTTCTGAAAATCACTTATGATAATGGTTGCCTCCCTCAGGAAAACCAGACAGAAACTTCATCAAATCCTGTCACTTTTTCCATGAAACTCCACAAACTGAGGTCCCCGTCCTATTGCACTAAAATTCACTAATTTACACATGCACGCATAGGGAATTCCTGAGCGCAGCCGAACAGCAGGCAGAAATGTGAATGCGTGTGATCTATAAATTGTTTGATTTATGTACATTATGAAGGTGGAAGACAAATTGCGGCCTGTCCCCGTCTCTCACCTGTTAATTCAACACTGTATGTCACAGACGTGATCAATATGAGCAAGTTTAGTGGCGGGGCCCTATGTCTCCACATACTGCATTCTATCAACATGTAATATGTGAACATCAAAGCCACAATTGTTCACACTTTAATACCTGGACACATGCACGCACTGATGTAAAATAGACTGCCTACATCTGACTGACATCTTGTACATCGCTAGTAAGGCTGTCTATTTCTGACTGACATCTCATACATCGCTAGTAAGGTTGTCTATGTCTGACTGACATCTCATATATCACTAGTAAGGTTGTCTATTTCTGACTGACATCTCATACATCGCTAGTAAGGTTGTCTATTTCTGACTGACATCTCGTACATCGCTAGTAAGGTTGTCTATGTCTGACTGACATCTCGTACATCGCTAGTAAGGTTGTCTATTTCTGACTGACATCTCATACATCGCTAGTAAGGTTGTCTATTTGTGACTGACATCTCATACATCGCTAGTAAGGTTGTCTATGTCTGACTGACATCTCATACATCACTAGTAAGGTTGTCTATTTCTGACTGACATCTCGTACATCGCTAGTAAGGTTGTCTATTTCTGACTGACATCTTGTACATCGCTAGTAACTAGTAAGGTTGTCTATTTCTGACTGACATCTTGTACATCGCTAGTACGGTGATACATGTAGTCGTCAGAAGCAACGAATAATAATAGAAATTCTCCAGAACATATGTCAGAGTAACTCTTTGGTCATCAAAACATACCCTGGAGTATTCAGTTCATATTCTATATTACATAATATTATAGAATTATTTCTCTCACTTTCTCTCACTAGTCCGTCTTACCTTTTTATTTATTGGTTTATTATATTGAATATAATTTCGTTGAATCTTGTTCAGTGTTCACTACAAACACGTGTGTTCAGTGTTCACTACAAACACGTGTGTTCAGTGTTCACTACAAACACGTGTGTTCAGTGTTCACTACAAACACGTGTGTGAGCAGGGTCTACAGATGATTGAAATGAGTGAAGAAATGTCCTTATTTCACAGTCAATTTACTTTACATTTTTAATACTCTTGCTTGCTTGTTTTGTATTTGACTTTTGCAGATTTTTCAAGATTACCTTAACCAAATCAGCGACAAGTTTTAGTTGCAAATATCATGTTCTTTCCTTCCCAGCAATAGTCAAACATGAGCTTGATCCATCAAGACCCTCCGAGCACCATTCGGTAGTAACAGTGGCCTGCTTTATTGAATCAGACAGCTGCACCATCACAAAAAATGGGCAACGGATAAGATTTTCTCGCAGTCAGGTACAGCGATAATGTCTATACAGACAAGGCCTGCAGCCAGTGCCATTAATATCTTACACTAGAAAGAAACACGCAGTTCCACGAGTGGTGCTAACCACAAAACACCCACAGGAGTGGCGACTAATTCACAAGGCTGCCAGTCAGGGAACTTCTAAAATTGTTTTAATGAATGAGACTACGCCATTTAGAGGACAAGCAATCATTAAAATATATGTGGTGGAATTACTCAAACATGCTGGTAGGCGTTAGATCACAGTGTACATAAAATGTGTAGAAATGTAATGGGGGAAATTAGTCCAAGTACAATCTAGCTAACTGATTTATCCAACCAAACAAAAATTCAATGGATTTTGAATTAAAATGGAATTCCATGCTATTCATACATTTCCAAACTCATCTATAATTGTACTTCTCAGTTGGATGAACCAGCAACTTGTAAGATACAATCCTGTCACTTTCTACATTAAAATTGATTTAATAAAAAACATCCACTTTTAACCTTAGTGGAAATATTAAAAACAGTAGCTGAATCATGGAAAATAAATAGTTTGATGTTGGTGACAGTAATTTTTACTTGCTGGATTCAGAAAAGTATCAAATATACCCATCAAGAGCACGTTTGGATTAACTTATACGGTGATAACATGTAAAACTAAGCACTAAATTTAGCTGTACTTTTCCTGTGGCCTGCCTGTTTTTAGAACTTAAGTAGTAACAGTAACAGTAACAGTAACAGTAACAGTAACAGTAACAGTAACAGTAACAGTAACAGTAACAGTAACAGTAACAGTAACAGTAACAGTAACAGTACACCACAAGTCATAGTTCAGTTTAACCAAAGCCATGAACTTGTAGCAAAACCGATGACCACGTTTCAACAATGCAACATGGAAATATATAATCACGAGTCTTGACAGATTCAGTAACTAGTCTAAATATCTTATCAAATCTATTTTTTACAACACACAGAGTAAAGATAAAATATCTATGTACAATGTTGCCTAATCCTTAGCAACTGCACTCAGCTGTGCTTTAGAAAGAAAAATTTGGTTAGCAATGTCAAACAATCAGGTATGAACAATATCAGTTTTCATTCTGATGAATACGTCTGACAGCCACTGATGAACAGCGAGGTTAACATATTCATGAAGATAACAATGTTAACCTTGAGATGACTGCAGACAGGGACGTTTTCTTGTGGTCTAAACACCTGGAGGGAGTAAAATAAACTATTTGTTCTGCCAAATGAGAACTTAATTATTTTATTCTTAACAGAAAAAGTAATTATACGCTGGTATGGAACAGGCAGAGAATGAAAGAAAGCAACGAAGTGAGTGCAGTTGGTGACATGAGAGTGCCAGGAAAAAGGTCAAGGGGGAGATCAAGAGGGAGATGGATGGATTGTATCCGAAGGGACATGCAGGAACTGCGGATCACCCCGGAGGATGCCCAGGACAGAACATTATGGAAATCAAGAATTTGGGCCACTGATCCCACCTAGAAGGAAAAGGCGAAGAAAAAGAAGAAGAAAAACTAATTATAAGGATTTTCTTACAATGACCTTGTAGTGTTTGTGGGAAATCATTAAACAAAACTGATAAATGAAAGTAACAGGAAATATGATTGTGTCAGGCTTCATAAAATTATATCTACAAATATCAATCCGTCAGTCTGGGGATCCTTCCTTTACTACTTAGTTAAATTACTGTTACTGTCAGCCAGCTACCTGAAATGAATGTACGGACCCCAACATTATTGAAATCTTCAAATATAATGCATAACTTGCCATCAGGGCTTTATGCAGGACCAAAATTATTATTGCCAGTCACACATGTTTTGGTGGTCAAATAGATGTTAAGTGTTAAGCCAGTTTACAAACTTTAAAATATCTTCCAAAGGGTGTGCTGTACAAACAAATATCTTCCAAAGGGTGTGCTGTACAAACAAATATCTTCCAAAGGGTGTGCTGTACAAACAAATATCTTCCAAAGGGTATGCTGTACAAACAAATATCTTCCAAAGGGTGTGTGTACAAACAAATATATTCCAAAGGGTGTGCAGTATGTACAAACAAATACATTCCAAAGGGTGTGCTGTACAAACAAATATCTTCCAAAGGGTGTGCAGTATGTACAAACAAATATCTTCCAAAGGGTGTGTGTACAAACAAATATCTTCCAAAGGGTGTGCAGTATGTACAAACAAATATCTTCCAAAGGGTGTGCAGTATGTACAAACAAATATCTTCCAAAGGGTGGCCTGTACAAATACATATCTTCCAAAGGGTGTGCAGTACAAACAAATATCTTCCAAAGGGTGTGTGTACAAACAAATATCTTCCAAAGGGTGTGCTGTACAAACAAATATCTTCCAAAGGGTGTGCTGTACAAATAAATATCTTCCAAAGGGTGTGCAGTACAAACAAATATCTTCCAAAGGGTATGCTGTACAAATAAATATCTTCCAAAGGGTGTGCAGTACAAACAAATATCTTCCAAAGGGTGTGTGTACAAACAAATATCTTCCAAAGGGTGTGCAGTACAAACAAATATCTTCCAAAGGGTGTGTGTACAAACAAATATCTTCCAAAGGGTGTGCTGTACAAACAAATATCTTCCAAAGGGTGTGCTGTACAAATAAATATCTTCCAAAGGGTGTGCTGTACAAACAAATATCTTCCAAAGGGTGTGCTGTATAAACAAATATCTTCCAAAGGGTGTGCAGTACAAACAAATATCTTCCAATTTCCAAAGGGTGTGCAGTACAAACAGATATCTTCCAAAGGCTGTGCTGTACACACACCAACTGTTTATACACCTTCCATGAACCTAGAAGAAAACACTGGTCTGTCCCCACTGCCAGCAGAAGAAAACACTGGTCTGTCCCCACTGCCAGCAGAAGAAAACACTGGTCTGTCCCCACTGCCAGCAAAAGAAAACACTGGTCTGTCCCCACTGCCACAGCTGAGGACCAGACGACTGAGTCGGTCTTAGTGTGAGCGTGAGCGTGAGCGTGAGCGTGAGCGAGCGAGTGAGTGTGAGCGTGAGCGTGAGCGTGAGTGTGAGTGTGAGCGAGTGTGAGCGAGTGTGAGTGAGCGTGAGCGAGAGCGAGAGCGAGTGAGCGTGAGCGTGAGCGTGAGCGTGAGCGTGAGCGTGAGCGTGAGCGTGAGAGTGTGACTGGCAGTGGCCAGACATGACTGGGCAGTGACTTAGTCCCACACTGACTGGAATGATTCGTGGTCACTGACAATGACCATATAGTTTGGTTATTCTTACTCTCCTGTCCTCGTCTCCTCACCAAAGCTGTGTTGCGTGTGTTCCAACACTCTGTGGCCGGCTGCAGACATACTTCAATCAAGCTGACTATTTACCTTTTTTTTTACTAAATTAATAATAATATTATGTTTTAAAGTTTGCATGTCTTCTTAACCTGCATGCATGTCTAATTTTGTAAATTCAAGTTAATATTGTATTTAACTTATTTATTTTTTGAATTAATTAATTTAATTAACATATTTATTTAACCTATTTATTTAACTTAATTAGTTGGCTTATATTTATTTATATACATGTGTATTTATTTATTTTATATTGTTAGCACCATTGGGCAGGTTTTTAACCCGGACACATGGCACAGCTTGGCATTTTATAAATGTTTCCAAACATATAATAGTAAATTTTTGTCATTAACAAAACCAGCCAGTGACATTAATGTGTGATTTTATGGATAACATAAATTTACTATTTTCTGTATTCAACACATGTAGTGATTGAAAGAAAAGAAAACTTTGATTGTATTACATCATGCTAAGCTAACTGTCGTATAACTATTGACTGGATTAATTCAAGGAATATTTTACATATATTATTATGTTTTCAGACACTTAGTATTTTTGTGTATGAATAAATACAGTATAATATACTAAAAATGTTGGACACCAAAAATAAAACAATAAATTGCATTTATGTTTTCCAACAGCCTGGAACCGAATAGACACAATCACTGCAGTTTCCTATGCTACTCCAGCTAGACTTTTTCAACAGTAGAATATTTGGAATAAATACAATTTTTTTATATTTACAGAAACCCATAATATTAAACCATGCATATGATAGTCACTCATTTCAAAGCATAATAAAAAAGCAATTACAAATAAATTTGCTACTGAAATTTTGATTTTACCCACCAAATGATGGGTGGATGGGTATAAAGCTATTCTGGGCATTTGGCGATTGACGGAGCTACAATTATTATTGCACATCATGAAATTTGATTAACCCTTCATATGGATCTGTTGCATAATTAGTACAACAGCTTGATTAGGATGTAATCAACTTGTTCAAGTAGCATCACATTATTAACGGTCACACCGTATTAACGAGTGCTTACGCTGTCTTAAAATCAACAGCAGACGTGCGTGTTAATCAATCGCCCCATTCCACAGCTTATGATGAACAGAAGTAAAAAAGACACCAGGATTCTGAGATGAATAACACATGCAGCAAAACATCTGTCAGTTCATTTCTCATGCACGCACGCAAGGTCACACGCCACAGTGTGTGGTGTACTCACACGCTGACAGACACGCAGGTACATACAGGCACACAGGTACGTACAGGCACACAGGTACATACAGGCACACAGGTACATACAGGCACACAGGTACATACAGGCACACAGGTACGTACAGGCACACAGGTACATACAGGCACACAGGTACGTACAGGCACACAGGTACGCACATGCACCCACTTTCAAGGTATAACTGACAATATCTGTGATTTTTATGGCTTTGCTGAGTTTGCTCTATATCGTTCTACCCGTCCACCTCCCGTCCGGTCATATTTCTACCCATCCCGTCATATTTCTACCCGTCCCGTCATATTTCTACCCGTCCGGTCACATTTCTACCCCGTCCGGTCATATTTCTACCCGTCCCATCATATTTCTACCCGTCCCGTCATATGTTTACCTGTCCAGTCATATTTCTACCCGTCCCGTCATATGTTTACCCGTCCAGTCATATTTTTACCCGTCCGGTCATATTTCTACCCGTCCGGTCACATTTCTACCCGTCCGGTCACATTTCTACCCGTCCCGTCATATTTCTACCCGTCCAGTCATATTTCTGCCCGTCCAGTCATATGTTTACCCGTCCAGTCATATTTTTACCCGTCCAGTCATATTTCTACCCGTCCCGTCATATTTCTACCCGTCCCGTCATATTTCTACCCGTCCCGTCATATTTCTGCCCGTCCCGTCATATTTCTGCCCGTCCCGTCATATTTCTGCCCGTCCCGTCATATTTCTACCCGTCCCGTCATATTTCTACCCGTCCAGTCATATTTCTACCCGTCCAGTCATATTTCTACCCGTCCAGTCATGTTTCTACCCGTCCAGTCATGTTTCTACCCGTGCAGTCATATTTCTACCCGTGCAGTCATATTTCTACCCGTGCAGTCATATTTCTACCCGTGCAGTCATATTTCTACCCGTGCAGTCATATTTCTACCTGTGCAGTCATATTTCTACCCGTCCCGTCATATTTCTGCCCGTCCCGTCATATTTCTGCCCGTCCCGTCATATTTCTGCCCGTCCCGTCATTTCTACCCGTCCCGTCATATTTCTACCCGTCCAGTCATATTCTACCCGTGCAGTCATATTTCTACCCGTCCAGTCATATTTCTACCCGTGCAGTCATATTTCTACCCGTGCAGTCATATTTCTACCCGTGCAGTCATATATCTACCCGTCCAGTCATATATCTACCAGTCCAGTCATATTTCTACCCGTCCAGTCATATTTCTACCCGTCCAGTCATATTTCTACCCGTCCAGTCATATATCTACCCGTCAAGTCATATTTCTACCCGTCCAGTCATATTTCTACCCGTCCAGTCATATTTCTGCCCGTCCAGTCATATGTTTACCCGTCCAGTCATATTTTTACCCGTCCAGTCATATTTCTACCCGTCCCGTCATATTTCTACCCGTCCCGTCATATTTCTACCCGTCCCGTCATATTTCTGCCCGTCCAGTCATATTTCTACCCGTCCCGTCATATTTCTGCCCGTCCCATCATATTTCTACCCGTCCCGTCATATTTCTACCCGTCCCGTCATATTTCTGCCCGTCCCATCATATTTCTACCCGTCCAGTCATATTTCTACCCGTCCAGTCATGTTTCTACCCGTCCAGTCATATTTCTACCCGTGCAGTCATATTTCTACCCGTCCAGTCATATTTCTACCCGTCCAGTCATATTTCTACCCGTCCAGTCATATTTCTACCCGTGCAGTCATATTTCTACCCGTGCAGTCATATATCTACCCGTGCAGTCATATATCTACCCGTCCAGTCATATTTCTACCCGTCCAGTCATATTTCTACCCGTCCCGTCATATTTCTGCCCGTCCCATCATATTTCTACCCGTCCCATCATATTTCTACCCGTCCCGTCATATTTCTGCCCGTCCCATCATATTTCTACCCGTCCAGTCATATTTCTACCCGTGCAGTCATATTTCTACCCGTGCAGTCATATTTCTACCCGTGCAGTCATATTTCTACCCGTGCAGTCATATTTCTACCCGTGCAGTCATATTTCTACCCGTCCCGTCATATTTCTGCCCGTCCCGTCATATTTCTACCCGTCCAGTCATATTTCTACCCGTCCAGTCATGTTTCTACCCGTGCAGTCATATTTCTACCCGTGCAGTCATATTTCTACCCGTGCAGTCATATTTCTACCCGTCCAGTCATGTTTCTACCCGTCCAGTCATATTTCTACCCGTGCAGTCATATTTCTACCCGTGCAGTCATATTTCTACCCGTCCAGTCATATTTCTACCCGTCCAGTCATATTTCTACCCGTGCAGTCATATTTCTACCCGTGCAGTCATATTTCTACCCGTGCAGTCATATTTCTACCCGTGCAGTCATATTTCTACCCGTGCAGTCATATTTCTGCCCGTCCAGTCATATTTCTGCCCGTCCCGTCATATTTCTGCCCGTCCCGTCATAGTTCTGCCCGTCCCGTCATTTCTACCCGTCCCGTCATTTCTACCCGTCCCGTCATATTTCTACCCGTCCAGTCATATTCTACCCGTCCAGTCATATTTCTACCCGTCCAGTCATATTTCTACCCGTGCAGTCATATTTCTACCCGTGCAGTCATATTTCTACCCGTGCAGTCATATATCTACCCGTGCAGTCATATATCTACCCGTGCAGTCATATATCTACCCGTCCAGTCATATTTCTACCCGTCCAGTCATATTTCTACCCGTCCAGTCATATATCTACCCGTCCAGTCATATTTCTACCCGTCCCGTCATATTTCTGCCCGTCCCATCATATTTCTACCCGTCCAGTCATATTTCTACCCGTGCAGTCATATTTCTACCCGTGCAGTCATATTTCTACCCGTGCAGTCATATTTCTACCCGTGCAGTCATATTTCTACCCGTGCAGTCATATTTCTACCCGTCCCGTCATATTTCTGCCCGTCCCATCATATTTCTACCCGTCCAGTCATGTTTCTACCCGTCCAGTCATATTTCTACCCGTCCAGTCATGTTTCTACCCGTCCAGTCATATTTCTACCCGTCCAGTCATATTTCTACCCGTCCAGTCATGTTTCTACCCGTCCAGTCATATTTCTACCCGTCCAGTCATGTTTCTACCCGTCCAGTCATATTTCTACCCGTGCAGTCATATTTCTACCCGTGCAGTCATATTTCTACCCGTGCAGTCATGTTTCTACCCGTCCAGTCATATTTCTACCCGTCCAGTCATATTTCTACCCGTCCAGTCATGTTTCTACCCGTCCAGTCATATTTCTACCCGTCCAGTCATGTTTCTACCCGTCCCATCATATTTCTACCCGTCCAGTCATATTTCTACCCGTGCAGTCATATTTCTACCCGTGCAGTCATATTTCTACCCGTCCAGTCATGTTTCTACCCGTCCAGTCATATTTCTACCCGTGCAGTCATATTTCTACCCGTGCAGTCATATTTCTACCCGTCCAGTCATATTTCTACCCGTCCAGTCATGTTTCTACCCGTCCAGTCATATTTCTACCTGTGCAGTCATATTTCTACCCGTGCAGTCATATTTCTACCCGTGCAGTCATATTTCTACCCGTGCAGTCATATTTCTACCCGTGCAGTCATATTTCTACCCGTGCAGTCATATTTCTGCCCGTCCAGTCATATTTCTGCCCGTCCCGTCATATTTCTGCCCGTCCCGTCATAGTTCTGCCCGTCCCGTCATTTCTACCCGTCCCGTCATTTCTACCCGTCCCGTCATATTTCTACCCGTCCAGTCATATTCTACCCGTCCAGTCATATTTCTACCCGTGCAGTCATATTTCTACCCGTGCAGTCATATTTCTACCCGTGCAGTCATATTTCTACCCGTGCAGTCATATATCTACCCGTGCAGTCATATATCTACCCGTGCAGTCATATATCTACCCGTCCAGTCATATTTCTACCCGTCCAGTCATATTTCTACCCGTCCAGTCATATATCTACCCGTCCAGTCATATTTCTACCCGTCCCGTCATATGTCTACCCGTCCAGTCATATTTCTACCCGTCCCGTCATATGTTTACCCGTCCAGTCATATTTTTACCCGTCCGGTCATATTTCTACCCGTCCGGTTACATTTCTACCCATCCGGTCACATTTCTACCCGAGTTTGCTCTATATCGTTCTACCCGTCCACCTCCCGTCCGGTCATATTTCTACCCATCCCGTCATATTTCTACCCGTCCCGTCATATTTCTACCCGTCCGGTCACATTTCTACCCGTCCGGTCATATTTCTACCCGTCCCATCATATTTCTACCCGTCCGGTCATATTTCTACCCGTCCCGACAACAGAAAATGTGTGTCCCGTGGTTGACTGTTGTCATTGAGCTGCCACGTGGCTGTAGCCGGCTATACCCAGTACTAACACTGAACACACGCCTGCAGTAAAAACAGGCAAACAAAAAGAGATTTTTCACTTGAAGAACCACATCATACACAGCAATTTGTCACTCCATAAAATATGTGTAATCAATTCACTTGTACCATCCAACCGCAAATGTTTGGTTGTCAGTGAATGTTATTCAAGTCTGCCCGGATGCAGCTAGGTTTTTGTAATAACCTTGATTCACCTTGTATTTCACCATACTGAGCATATACTTAATGATATCTGTCTTTAGAAGCAACCTTTCTGTACTGTCGTATGCTCACACATTGTATAAAAAATACAAAGTGGCATTGACAACTTGCTTCCCAAAATCGCTCTGATTATCTAAGTGAAAATCAGTGAAACAGCTGAGTTTCAAATGAGCTTCACTATGAATTAGTCTTAACCTAAAGCCCATTCACTGTTGTTTCATGGTGTGCAGAAGTAGTTAGTATTGATCTACATTTCAAGTAAGATTTTCTTCAAGTTGTGAAATACATTGTCGAAAATAATGATCTGCTAAAAATCTCAAGAATGGTCACCATTTATGTTGTAATTTACTCAAACACAGAAAAGGTAGCAAATTCATGCATTTTGAAAATATTGATGATGTGATACAGCAAAAGCTTTGTTGGTTTCAATTAATCACTTTTAAAAACGAAAAGAAAGAAAATGGGCTCCAGTGATCGTGTGGGTCACGATATTGTACCAAGTAACTGGGTCAGATGTCAGGCTAAAAAAATAAATGAGCCAGTTCCAGCCTCACGGAATTTATTAGATCAGACATTTCAGAGATTGGAAAAGCGTTATCAGGAGATAACCGATTTCTTTTCCACCACAACACGTCTTGATGTGAGTTATTGTGGTGAAGTGTGTATGTGAGTTCTCACTGTGTCACAATACACAAGTGTGTATGTGGGGTCTCACTGTGTCACAATACATAAGTGTGTATGTGGGCTCTCACTGTGTCACAATACATAAGTGTGTATGTGAGCTCTCACTGTCAGTGTGTCACAATACATAAGTGTGTATGTGAGCTCTCACTGTGTCACAATACATAAGTGTGTATGTGGGCTCTCACTGTGTCACAATACATAAGTGTGTATGTGGGCTCTCACTGTGTCACAATACATAAGTGTGTATGTGGGCTCTCACTGTGTCACAATACATAAGTGTGTATGTGAGCTCTCACTGTCAGTGTGTCACAATACATAAGTGTGTATGTGAGCTCTCACTGTGTCACAATACATAAGTGTGTATGTGGGCTCTCACTGTGTCACAATACATAAGTGTGTATGTGGGCTCTCACTGTGTCACAATACATAAGTGTGTATGTGGGCTCTCACTGTGTCACAATACATAAGTGTGTATGGGAGCTCTCACTGTGTCACAATACATAAGTGTGTATGTGAGCTCTCACTGTGTCACAATACATGTGTGTATGTGAGCTCTCACTGTGTCACAATACATAAGTGTGTATGTGAGCTCTCACTGTGTCATGATACATAAGTGTGTTTGTGAGCTCTCACTGTGTCACAATACATAAGTGTGTATGTGGGCTCTCACTGTGTCACAATACATAAGTGTGTATGTGAGCTCTCACTGTGTCACAATACATAAGTGTGTATGTGGGCTCTCACTGTGTCACAATACATAAGTGTGTATGTGAGCTCTCACTGTGTCACAATACATAAGTGTGTATGTGGGCTCTAAGTGTCACAATACACAAGAGGTTCAACTCATTCACATTTCTGTGTAACTAATATATATAGTAATAATTATCAATGGAACAAACTGGTACTATACTTTGTTCAAGAACAGAAAATACCACGACTGTGTACTACAATACTACATGTATGTTTTCACCTTTCAGACACTCTAAAACTGTACTAAAGTATTTTATTTTTAAGTATAATAATTTTGTATTTGGACCATAGATATGATTTGGACACATATTATTTTATTAACAAATACATATTGTATACATTGATTGCACTTTTGGACCCCAAAATTCATTATTTGTGTGCATTGCATGTTTTAGACATAAAAACACCAGCTGGCTCTTGAAGAAACTGTAATAGAAGGTTTCAACAGCACTGAATGGTTGAATCTGATGTCAGCTTTTCCTGTGTGTGAGTGACCCAGTGTGTTCTGGTCATCTGTGTGTGAGTGGCCCAGTGTGTTCTGGTCATCTGTGTGTGAGTGACCCATTGTGTTCTGGTCATCTGTGTGTGAGTGACCCAGTGTGTTCTGGTCATCTGTATGTGAGTGACCCAGTGTGTTCTGGTCATCTGTGTGTGAGTGACCCAGTGTGTTCTGGTTATCTGTGTGTGAATGACCCATTGTGTTCTGGTCATCTGTGTGTGTGGGTGACCCAGTGTGTTCTGGTCATCTGTGTGTGAGTGACCCGGTGTGTTCTGGTCATCTGTGTGTGAGTGACCCAGTGTGTTCTGGTCATCTGTGTGTGAGTGACCCGGTGTGTTCTGGTCATCTGTGTGTGAGTGACCCAGTGTGTTCTGGTCATCTGTGTGTGAGTGACCCAGTGTGTTCTGGTCATCTGTGTGTGAGTGACCCATTGTGTTCTGGTCATCTGTATGTGAGTGACCCAGTGTGTTCTGGTCATCTGTGTGTGAGTGACCCAGTGTGTTCTGGTCATCTGTGTGTGAGTGACCCATTGTGTTCTGGTCATCTGTGTGTGTGAGTGACCCAGTGTGTTCTGGTCATCTGTGTGTGAGTGACCCAGTGTGTTCTGGTCATCTGTGTGTGAGTGACCCATTGTGTTCTGGTCATCTGTGTGTGAGTGACCCAGTGTGTTCTGGTCATCTGTGTGTGAGTGACCCGGTGTGTTCTGGTCATCTGTGTGTGAGTGACCCAGTGTGTTCTGGTCATATGTGTGTGAGTGACCCGGTGTGTTCTGGTCATCTGTGTGTGAGTGACCCAGTGTGTTCTGGTCATCTGTGTGTGAGTGACCCAATGTGTTCTGGTCTTCTGAAAGTACATCCCCTGCAGTAAGATACACCTCCAGTCTAGGAAACATCAAACAATATGACTAACTTCCCCTGATTGTTTGAAGAGCAAATGTTACTATACTGGCCTGGCAACTTACACAGCATCAAACAGTGTGTGTGACTGTGTTTGATAATGACAAATAAGCTGTCACACATATCAGTCTAACTGGAAAGTTAGTGACATCAGCAGGTGTCAACAGAGAAATACTAAACTGTGGCTGTCTCAATACAGAGAATCAACCAACATAGAGAGACATTACTGCAGATGATGTTGTAATATCTGAAAAGATGAAGCAACAATAGCAATCAACAATTTTAGCTCCAACATAAGAACCATTCTTCTTAAAATTAATATGCATTTCGGTGCTGGTCATTTTATTTTTTGGTTGACACCTTGAGCTGTACTATGTCACCTGTCAATAAGTTGTTGTTTTCGCATCGTTCAAATTGGTTAAACAGAAAGTAAGTTGCTCAGTTTAACCACTGATTCATTCTGCCAGGTGCATGTCTGGTCTACCACACACACTAGGATAATGAGGGACCATTTCACTAACCTGATTTTGCACTTTAAAATAAATTCTGATCCTTAATACCGATCCTGAATACCTGAAAATGTTCCACACCATGACGTGCCAGCTGGACACTCTCACTGGTGTGTCACAGAAATAGTGTCCTCGGTAATATAGCAATGGATATTTGCATTTTAAAAAACCTCATTTAATTTAACAATGGATTTTGTTTAATGATGAATTTCCTTTAAGAGCTTTCTATCTCCCTCTCAGTGAAACAGTTCCCAGACACATTCACTTGTAATGTGTTTCTCCATCAGGTCTAGACTGCTGTCAACCCATCGACTCTGGATGTTGGCTGGTTGTGATCATTTAAAAATTGCACTTTCAGTGACGTGAATAAACCTTCATGTAACCTTCAAAAGATTGTAAAAGTGGCTGGCTACCAGCAAGTGAATTTACCTGCAATCAGGCTCACTTAAGCATAAGTGTGAAGAAGTGACTGATGCAACAGGCCCGGACAGGGCAGACCTGAGCATTGACATGGACAGCCTGACAGGTCGCAGTAAAGGGAGTGTACCGTGTTCATTGATTGACTAATAACTTATCAATGAAGTTAGTAAATGCCTAAATCATCTTAATTTTCTATAGGCTATAGCAAAGCTTAAATTCAAACATCACTGTTAAATTTATGTTGCTATTTATCATCAGAAATGGTAATTAAAAGGAAACTATGACTGAACAAGTTTTGTAACTAGTCATCCCTACTTGTCGATCAGTGGTATGTTTCTTTCTCAGTTTGAGAAACATGTTTATTAAAAATTGTTATGCTGAATTAACACATTAGTTGGCTAATATAATATATAAATTATAATAGTATATAGTGATAAATTTAAAATATACCAGTAACTTAATTTTTTTAAATAATTTTGACAACTGTAATCACATTTCCAGTGCTTGATGTTTGAAAAACCCAGGGGGGATAAATCGCTTGCATAAATATGCAAAATAATTTAGGCGAGCAAATTATACATTTGTTTTTATCCACCAGGTGGCATTCTATGTAATCTGTGTGGCAGCGTCATTGTATAATTGTATTATGTGGCTGATTTCGCAAAGCAATTTTTTTATTATGCAGAACTTGTGTTTGTGTAAACATCATTGTACTGTGAGTTTGACAGACTAATTAAAATTAATAGTTAATCAGCCATTAAGAATAAATGCACATTTTCTGTCAATGTATATTTTTGGAAGATATATCATGTTGGATAATCTATCAATCATTTTTGATGAAAGAATGATAATAAATATCCCATTTGAACAGCTATCCATGTAATTTGAGCCCCTTTGTCCATGCATATTGTGACGTACGACTTGTTAGGTTACACAATTTATGGTACACGTGTCCGAGAAATGATACTTGTACATTTATTGCTAGATTTATATCCCGTCAACTTTACTATTAATTTAGATATCGCAATATAATATCAAATGCATACAATATGATACTTGTCCCTATTGACAAGCAGCACTTAAGTGTTTAATGGGAGCATAAGTTGATTTAACTGCGGAAAATATCTGCATAAAGCCATAAACTAAAGTATAAACCACCACTTATTTGTCAGCTGTGTGGGTGGGTAAGGAAACCAAATAACTCATTTGAAAATTTTAAAGTTGAAACCAGTACTCGAGTACATATAATATTCAATTATTTATTGAACTCGTTAATGGATCCTAAATATTGGTCATTTGCACGTGTACCGGTATGGTTACCCACCAACTTACATAGAATCGCCAAATTTCATGTAAACTCCTTCATCAAACATGAGATTCGTGCATACAGCCAGATGAGAAAGAAGCAAATCCACAATAATACTGCATCTCATGACGAACTGAATAAATTCACAATGGATTACCCTTTAATTTGAGATGGCAATTGCACCAGATTAAATTGTGCGCACATTCGCGAATCAGTAAATTTTCTTTAATCAATCTCACCCATTCTGTCATCTGCATGTTCTGTAAATATTTTTTCCAACAACGATTAGTATCCGGTCTGACAACAGCCATTTAACACAAGCCATTTCTCACTTGTAATGATCAGATCACTTAGCAACGTATGATCTTTCGCTCCAGACCAGCTGGACGCATTTTGCTGTCAATTGGAACACTGACCTCTGTGACAATTACTCACTTTGTCTGGCTTGCGTCAATAGGCGATAATTAATTAACCCATTAATAAAGCCTTGCATTCAGGTTGCATGCATTTCTGCGACCTTTCCAGATTAATCCATTCTGTCGATTTGATTTCTCGTAAACTCATCTGCGAAGCATCTTCCTGATGAAATAGGATGAAGTAAATTCGTACTGACTAGGACCAGGCTGACAGAGGAGTATGGCTCAGCTCAGAGAGAGGATGTGTGTGCTATCGTCTTTTGACCAGGTCATTCAGGTCACACGGAAGCCAAAACCAACGTTAAACGCCTTCAACCACCGACGGGGAAGTTAACGTGTCTATCGCCTGTCTTGTGCTACGTCTAGGACCTGGACCACCAAAACCCACCATTCAACCGCCTACACTCGCTCGCTGCGACTGGGGGACTGAACGAACATACGGGGGAGGGAGAAGCGTAGCTGACCCGGTTCACCAAGCCGACGTGATCCCCACCTGTCCCACTTTCCCAGGGACGCGGGATAGTGGGAATCCACGCAGCCCACCGCTTACAGAGCGCGGCGCGTCATTCACAACGAAAACTTGACGCGGCGCAAACATTCCACGACCTGCTCAGGCTGCTGCTTTTGTTGCGCCGTGTCAAGCAAGTCGGGGTAAGGTGTGAACTGATGGCCAACTTACCGGGAGATGTGACGCTCCGCTTGGGGTCTGTGGAGGGACGCTGCCCGGCTCCACAGCGGCTGGGGCGACGTTGGACGCGGGATCGGCGTTACCGGCGCCTCGGTTCGACTTCGATGACGACTTTTGGGAGCGTTTCGCTTTGCTCTCCAACCACCTCTGGTGCAACAGCGCTGTGTCCCGTCGTTGCTGCTTGTAAAGTCCGTTAGCGAGCGAGTCGAATCTCTGATTGACACGACTCACGTGGTGTTGTCGGTAGCTCTCGATGCGACGTCGCAGCCGGTCAAAGACATCCCGGCGTCTGGGAGACAACAGATCCCCCATGCTATCCCCGCGAGCTGCCGCCGATCTCTTACCGGGTCACTCGACACCCGGGGTACTTCCGGTGCGTCTATCGGCGAGCGATCGTTGGGCCGAAGTGAGACAATGACTGCTGGCGGGGCTGCCGCGTCGCCAGACGGGCAGACGATGGCATCGGGCGCGCTGGGTGCGTCGACAGGCCGCCGACAAGTTGTCCAACTATCCGGGGAGGTTGCGACTCCGAGGTGGCTGCCTCAGGTTCGTCGAGTTTGCCCACTGACACATTTATCGACCATAATTCTCTCGCCTATTTCAGCCAACAAGCCTGCGACCCGCGAGCGCATTGATATTCAGTCGCCCTGCTCGGCTCCGCGTGTAATAACAGGACGAGTCCACTCGGCGCGCGAGGGGTGGTCGCCTGCCTGGCGAGCGTTTCGATAAACGACTTTGATCTCGCGAAACGGCAATTATGATATTCGGCTTTGTTTCGACAGACGGCGTTGTTGGCTCTCTGATTGCCCTTTGATCGGGGAAGAAAGAAAGTGTTGAATTCGCGAGCGAGGCTGAGCAAAACTTCATGAATGGGCTTGACCTACTAAGCGGTTGGCCAGTCGGTTCGCCCAGTCGTCAGTGAGAGTAGCGCAGTTTGCCTGGGCTAGCTCCACACAGCGGTTCGTTCGACGCAAGTACAATACAGTTCACATGTAACGTACACAAAGGCGTGAAGGCACACCGTGTAACGTACACAGAGGCGTGAAGGCACGCCGTGTAACGGACGCTATGCTTGATGGCTTGGGCGCTAACAGCTCAACAGGGCACTCGAGTGCACTTTGGCGGCTGACGTCGTCATGCTTGTGGGAATGAGCCAGGAAGTTGACGCATTGTACAATACCTGCGTCGCTGACATTCGTAGAATTCCACGGCTTACTAGTACTACGACTTAGATTTAGGTTTGTGTAAACAACGGTGTTACGAGCTTCTTCAAAGCGCGCCGTTGCATTTAGGCCGGGAGTGCGAATGTACCCGCTCGAATTCCATTCACACTTTCAACCGCGATTTTGAGGAGTGCTGTCTAGAAAACATAATAAGCGGGGGCCGGTTTACGTTAGAAAATGTTTTCATGTATATCTTGACCAAATATAGCTATAGTATATAGAGGCCATGTACGCATCTACCTGCTTCGTGTAAGCCACGACATGCGCACGTACACACGCACGCATTTTGTATACTTTGTCAACACGCATAAACACATTATGTGTATGTACGCACGCGCATACACACACGCACGCGCGCACACACACACACACACACACACACACACACACACACACACACACACACACATTGTGGATATTGCCCCACCCTTCCCAACAGGTGGGAGACTGGGGGAGCGACCATTGAACACGCGTTGACCCCCCCCCCCCCCCGCCGCCCCACCCCCACACCCCCCAATACATATACATGTCCTTATGACAAGACTTCAACTCATTCCAGTTTTTATGTCACGTTTTCACTCGTCAAGTAATTGAAAGAGCTAATTTTAGTTCAGCAAGAACAAATCCCTCGATCTAGTAGTCACCAGGGCCGAGTCAACAACACAAAGGGCACGTTGGCCTAGCTGTCATACGAATACACGTCCAAAACTCGTCTCCAGCCAAATATGTCAACGTCGTGTTCTACGACATATCGCTATGTATTGTTTAATTAACAATTACAATATAATTTCTAGTTAAATAGTAAACATTATCATGAAGTTGAGTCGATCAAAATAAAACATAGAATAAACGAGAGAAAACAAAATACGTTTATAGGCCCGTGGTGTTGTTGTTGTGCTGGTAGAACCATGCAACTACAACTCATTGGGGATATATCCCAAATATTTGTAGGATGAAAAATTGCTCCCCAAACTGAACCTTTGGTCTGACCATTAGGATGATTCGTAGATTTACATAAATTTCAAATGGGCGGATAACTGGGGGGTTAATATTTCAAAAGGTTACACAAAGGGCCAGCTGCGCAATCTAATATTTGTCTATGTCATCGTAGAGATAATTATGCCACCTACAGCTATGTCATCGTAAAAATAATTATGCACCTGCAGTTATGTCATCGTAGAGATAATTGTGCCATCTACAGCTATGTCACCGTAAAGATAATTGTGCCATCTACAGCTATGTCATCGTAGAGATAATTGTGCCATCTACAGCTATGTCATCGTAAAGAAAATGGTGCCATCTACAGCTATGGCATCGTAAAGATAATTGTGCCATCTACAGCTATATCATCGTAAAGATAATTGTGCCATCTACAGCTATGTCATCGTAAAGATAATTGTGCCACCTACAGCTATGTCACCGTAAAGATAATTGTGCCATCTACAGCTATGTCACCGTAAAGATAACTGTGCCACCTACAGCTATGTCATCGTAAAGATAATTGTGCCACCTACAGCTATGTCACCGTAAAGATAATTGTGCCATCTACAGCTATGTCATCGTAGAGATAATTGTGCCACCTACAGCTATGTCACCGTAAAGATAATTGTGCCACCTACAGCTATGTCATCGTAAAGATAATTGTGCCACCTACAGCTATGTCATCGTAAAGATAATTGTGCCACCTACAGCTATGTCACCGTAAAGATAATTGTGCCATCTACAGCTATGTCATCGTAGAGATAATTATGCCATCTACAGCTATGTCACCGTAAAGAAAATGGTGCCATCTACAGCTATGGCATCGTAAAGATAATTGTGCCATCTACAGCTATGTCATCGTAAAGATAATTGTGCCACCTACAGCTATGTCATCGTAAAGATAATTGTGCCACCTACAGCTATGTCATCGTAAAGATAAGTGTGCCACCTACAGCTATGTCATCGTAAAGATAATTGTGCCACCTACAGCTATGTCATCGTAAAGATAAGTGTGCCACCTACAGCTATGTCATCGTAAAGATAATTGTGCCACCTACAGCTATGTCACCGTAAAGATAATTGTGCCATCTACAGCTATGTCATCGTAGAGATAATTATGCCATCTACAGCTATGTCACCGTAAAGAAAATTGTGCCATCTACAGCTATGTCATCGTAGAGATAATTGTGCCATCTACAGCTATGTCATCGTAAAGATAATTGTGCCACCTACAGCTATGTCATCGTAAAGATAATTGTGCCATCTACAGCTATGTCATCGTAGAGATAATTATGCCATCTACAGCTATGTCACCGTAAAGATAATTGTGCCACCTACAGCTATGTCATCGTAAAGATAATTGTGCCACCTACAACTATGTCATCGTAAAGATAATTGTGCCACCTACAGCTATGACATCGTAAAGATAATTGTGCCACCTACAGCTATGTCACCGTAAAGATAATTGTGCCATCTACAGCTATGTCATCATAAAGACAATGTTGCCATCTTCAGTTATGTCATCATAAAGATAATTGTGCCGTCTACAGCTATGTCATCGTAAAGATAATCATGCCATATACAGCTATGTCACTGGATATGAATTTTTTAATTTGTTGTTTTATGTGACTAGCGTTTCAACCTTTACCCTGCAACAACTCCGTAAGATGAATGTTGGCGTTTTGTTGCGTCCTGCGCGTGCGATCTAATTCTGAAACAATATATCACAATTTGCAAAGGTTTTAGCGCGGATGACTGCTTTTTTCACCAAGCATGGCTGGGATATAATGCGTCCTTGACTGTTGACAACCTGGAGAAACAGCCATCACGCGAAAACCGATACCGTCGTATTTCGCACCAAACAACCACATTTCTTAACGACAAAGCTCAGTTTTTATCTTACAAATGTAGCGATTTTCCTTGGCGCAAACATTCAATAAAATCTCCACAATACAGTGCTAATGACAATGTGTTAACTGTTTACAAAATGTAATGTGAAAGTATGGGACATTAATGCCAGTGATGTGAGGTGTTGGTCTGTTCATGTCTCGCTTTATGTCCAGAAATGTAACAATTTCAGCAATTGAAATGCGTGTAAGTTTACTGGGATATGCTATCTTATCATGTTGGCATTACAAAAAATCTATATTTTGTTCTGTATCGGAATATTTCAAACTGACATTGACATCAGTTTCACTGAACGAGAGGGACGGGACGGGACGGGACGGGACGGGACGGGACGGGACGGGACGGGACGGGACGGGACGGGACGGGACGGGACGGGACGGGACGGGACGGGACGGGACGGGACGGGACGGGACGGGACGGGACGGGACGGGACGGGACGGGACGGGACGGGACGGGACGGGACGGGACGGGACGGGACGGGACGGGACGGGACGGGACGGGACGGGACGGGACGGGACGGGACGGGACGGGACGGGACGGGACGGGACGGGACGGGACGGGACGGGACGGGACGGGACGGGACGGGACGGGACGGGACGGGACGGGACGGGACGGGACGGGACGGGACGGGACGGGACGGGACGGGTGTCCAGGCGCTTTTCATGCGCACCATATGATCGATTTGTTTTCTGAATCATAGTCACGACACGAGCACCGTGTCTGCGCGCGCGTGTGTGTGTGTGTGTGTGTGTGTGTGTGTGTGTGGGGGGGGGGGGGGGGGGTGCGTGTGGCTGCGTGTGTCTGTGTGAGAGTCTGTGTGGGTGCGGGTGTCTGTGTGGGAGTCTGTGTGGGTGCGGGTGTCTGTGTGGGAGTCTGTGTGTCTGTATGGGAGTCTGTGTGGCTGCGTGTGGCTGTGTGAGAGTCTGTGTGGGTGCGGGTGTCTGTGTGGGAGTCTGTGTGTCTGTATGGGAGTCTGTGTGGCTGCGTGTGGCTGTGTGAGAGTCTGTGTGGGTGCGGGTGTCTGTGTGGGAGTATGTGTGGGTGCGTGTGGGTTCGTGTGTCTGTGTGGGTTCGTGTGTATGTGTGGGTGCGGGTGTCTGTGTGGGTGCGGGTGTCTGTCTGTGTGGGAGTCTGTGTGGGTGCGTGTGTATGGGCGTGTCACTATTGTGGACGCGCGCGCGTGTTTGTCTGTATGTATTTGCTTGTTTGTTTGCATATATGTGAGTGGGTGTGTGCGTGAGTTCGTGCGTGCGTTTCTGTACATATACATCTGTATGTATGTATCTATGTATGTATGTAGGTGTAGTAATAGTAATACCTTTATTTAGATACTAAAATCCAATATTAAAATTATAAGACATAAATATAATAATAGTACATCTAAAATGTATTAATACGTATAGCTTAAGTGATGTTGCGCGAAATGTATGTATGTGTGTATATGTGTGTATGTAATATGTATGTGTGCATATATGTATATATGTATATATGATGTGTACGTATATACAATGTATGCATGTGTCTGTATGTATGTATGTATGTATGTATGTATGTATGTATGTATGTATGTATGTATGTATGTATGTATGTATGTGCGACTGTGTATCGATAGATCTATGTATGTACCTGCGCATTCATTATATGGGTATGTACTGTATGTCCGCACATTTTCACACAGTGTTGCGTGCGCCTGTCGCGACACGTGCAGTGTGCAATACTCTGGGAAGTATTCAATCACGCTGCAGTTATTTTAGGAATATTCTTACGCACATATCTGTCATCTATGTTGTCGTCACAGTCTACAGTGCTCATGTAAGCAACTATATTAATTGAAGCCCCATCAGGTGAACGTAGTTGTCAACGCTTTGAATCGGCTGCAATTGGATTCGAATCGGTATTGAACGTACGAGTTTCCAGCCACTACGTCAAGCAAGCACACACATGCGCCGGTCACGTGAGAACGAAGCTACGACGTTACCCACAGTGTAGTGTATGTCATAAATTGGAGGTAATGCTGGTCAGGTGTGTTTGAAGACAGTTGAGACAGCTATGCGTGTTTTTATTAATAACCCCAGGTATCAGTTATGACACAGGCCCACGCATTACACAAGTCTCACGGCGAGACACTCTTCTCATGTTACGGCCTTCTGTGATCAAAGGACAGTTGTCGTTGTTATTTGTGACTTCCTGTGAAGTCATATAGCGTCTAGATCGAACGAGGATATAAATCGTGTATTTCGGTCAAAGGTAAAAGAATATGAAGGTATAGTCAGTACTATTGTTGTGACATAGAGAGAGAGAGACACACACACACACACACACACACACACACACACACACACACACACACACACACACACACACACACACACACACACACACACACATACACACATATATACACACCCACACACACACACACACACACACACACACACACACACACACACACACACACACCACACGCACACACACACACACACACACACACCACACGCACGCGCACGCGCACGCACACGCACACGCACGCGCACACACCACACACACACGCACACACACACACACACTCGGCACATTATACTCACATGCACGTACACATCCACACACGCACGCACCATCTCATGCCTACCTACGTACACACGCCACTTGCATGCCGTTACCTTACGGTACACGTGACGACATTTGACGTAATACGAAACGAGATTCAAGTGGATGTCAGTAGTGTATTATGTTATGTCGTGACGATGTCAAATTCCGGAGTCAAGTGTTAAATTCCGTGGGCAGAGAGCGAGGGACATACTTCAGTTAATCATGCAAAATATTCCGATGTTGGCTCAGTATATCGAAGGTATTAACGTGTTTGATTGTACCCTGGAAACAGCTGATCAACGCGCTTGCTTCCGAGACATTCTGCATCTGATTGTTTGGTTCAAGCAACTTACCGTGTTACTTTGCAACGACTTACACATGTCGAGGTTTGGAGTGAGTTAAATGTAAACGATTTATAATGTGATACTTTCAGTTAACGGGGGGGGGGGGGGCATGCTTGTTGTGTTGTTTGCAATGGCGTACGGGTGTTCGGCTTGCAGTACTATAGGGACCTGCCTATATGGGATCACATATAATGTGGCACTGAACCTTATAGTTGTACTGTAGCTAGGAATGGCGTACACACGTTTGTACTGCTTCATATGTTTTGCACGACGTCTTACTTTTGCAAATAAAGTGTAAAAGTACCACATGACGGTAAAGTACCACATGACGGTAAAGTACCACGTGACGGTAAAGTACCACGTGACGGTAAAGTACCACGTGACGGTAAAGTACCACGTGACGGTAAAGTACCACGTGACGGTAAAGTACCACGTGACGGTAAAGTACCACATGACGGTACTGCGGAGCTTCCAAAGGGAAATGTCCGGAATTAAAAAAAATCGAGAAAATATCTCGGATTTGAATACATGAATCCGCGAGTGTCTTGCTGGCGTGTGACAGGCAAAGTGAATGTTTCCTCTGCACTCTAATCCACATGTCGCGGGTTTTGCTGGAGTCGATTGGAAATGTAACTCTCCCGTGTCGTAGAAGCAATAAGGTGACAATCGCCAGGCGACCAACGTGTGTTGTTTGTCTCATTTTATTCATGTTTGCACGACACGTCTACATGTGTTAATGGTGTAGGTCATGCTGGTGCGTGCGTAAGCGCGCGCGAGGGGGTATTTCAGTTTAGGTGGTTTTCGATAAACGTTCCCTTTTTCTATTATCAGTCAACTCTCCCTATTGCCTTTGGTAATACAGGGATATATCCGTATGTTAGATGGCAGCTCTGTCGAACTGCTCCCAATGGGCTGTGTGTGGTGTTGTGGTGTGGTGTGGTGTGGTGTGGTGTGGTGTGGTGTGGTGTGGTGTGGTGTGGTGTGGTGTGGTGTGGTGTGGTGTGGTGTGGTGTGGTGTGTGGCGTTGCGTTGCGTTGCGTTGCGTTGCGTTGCGTTGCGTTGCGTTGCGTTGCGTTGCGTTGCGTTGCGTTGCGTTGCGTTGCGTTGCGTTGCGTTGCGTTGCGTTGCGTTGCGTTGCGTTGCGTTGCGTTGCGTTGCGTTGCGTTGCGTTGCGTTGCGTTGCGTTGCGTTGCGTGGCGTGGCGTGGCGTGGCGTGGCGTGGCGTGGCGTGGCGTGGCGTGGCGTGGCGTGGCGTGGCGTGGCGTGGCGTGGCGTGGCGTGGCGTGGCGTGGCGTGGCGTGGCGTGGCGTGGCGTGGCGTGGCGTGGCGTGGCGTGGCGTGGCGTGGCGTGGCGTGGCGTGGCGTGGCGTGGCGTGGCGTGGCGTGGCGTGGCGTGGCGTGGCGTGGCGTGGCGTGGCGTGGCGTGGCGTGGCGTGGCGTGGCGTGGCGTGGCGTGGCGTGGCGTGGCGTGGCGTGGCGTGGCGTGGCGTGGCGTGGCGTGGCGTGGCGTGGCGTGGCGTGGCGTGGCGTGGCGTGGCGTGGCGTGGCGTGGCGTGGCGTGGCGTGGCGTGGCGTGGCGTGGCGTGGCGTGGCGTGGCGTGGCGTGGCGTGGCGTGGCGTGGCGTGGCGTGGCGTGGCGTGGCGTGGCGTGGCGTGGCGTGGCGTGGCGTGGCGTGGCGTGGCGTGGCGTGGCGTGGCGTGGCGTGGCGTGGCGTGGCGTGGCGTGGCGTGGCGTGGCGTGGCGTGGCGTGGCGTGGCGTGGCGTGGCGTGGCGTGGCGTGGCGTGGCGTGGCGTGGCGTGGCGTGGCGTGGCGTGGCGTGGCGTGGCGTGGCGTGGCGTGGCGTGGCGTGGCGTGGCGTGGCGTGGCGTGGCGTGGCGTGGCGTGGCGTGGCGTGGCGTGGCGTGGCGTGGCGTGGCGTGGCGTGGCGTGGCGTGGCGTGGCGTGGCGTGGCGTGGCGTGGCGTGGCGTGGCGTGGCGTGGCGTGGCGTGGCGTGGCGTGGCGTGGCGTGGCGTGGCGTGGCGTGGCGTGGCGTGGCGTGGCGTGGCGTGGCGTGGCGTGGCGTGGCGTGGCGTGGCGTGGCGTGGCGTGGCGTGGCGTGGCGTGGCGTGGCGTGGCGTGGCGTGGCGTGGCGTGGCGTGGCGTGGCGTGGCGTGGCGTGGCGTGGCGTGGCGTGGTTTGTAAGTGGTCTTCTTCTAGGTTGCATGTCCAAACACACGATCGCACACACTACGTCCAGAGCAGTGCTATTGCCATTTTCACATCATGCTGACAAACTATTATATTGTTTTTATTCGCTGGCGTTCTCGTCATCTTTTCCCTTCAATCTTCCCAGTTGTACTAGATGTACTAACTTTTCTCTAAAGGTACATGTCTTGTTCTAATTCTGATAATAATATTTCTTTTGTAGTTTGTTGTCCTAATGACGTCTTCGTCTTCTTTTTAGTCCACAGAACTTTCACCATTCTTCTTAAAATTACTTAGAAGTGTTATACATTGCGTCCGAGGTTATACTTATTGTACTAGGTTATAATTATGCAGTTGGTCTTGTACTTGTTACTGCATGCCATTTTTAATGGTGCCGTTTTGACCGTTGGAACTGTCATTTCTGGACGCTGAGCCCAGATGTAGGTCACCGAGAAATGCCTGGTCGGGCGTAGGTGTCTTCCAGGTGCGAGTACTCGAGTCTAGAGGTGTTCCACGCGCCACGACGGTGACACGGACAAGTAGAACAGCAGGCTGTGACGGCGTCACATCACCTACTACATGCGCTTGTCGACACGAGCTTGCTACACCTTCAGTAGATGTTTGGACTAGAATTTCACGAGACACACACATTGATACATTCGGATGTGAAAATGTTGCGGAGTTTAATACGCTATTAATGATGTAGTCGAGTGGTTGTTACCCTGAAACGTTTCCACAAGACTTTGATCGATTTTACCAACAGTGAATTGAGTATTCAAGGCAGCCACGACCGGCGTTCCTCCCTGTTTTGCAAGCCACTGTCCTTGGTATAGTACGCCATTTCCCTTAATTCCCTTAATTCCCTAACAACTGTGGTCTTGGCCATAGCGTTCTTGACGGAATGTCTACAGAAACTTTCTGGCTTGACGTCGGACTGACAATTCTGTAATATTTCAGATTTAAAGCCAATCACCTTCCATTACGATAACTAAACTGAAAAATGCGATATATGAAAGAGATTTGAATGACAACACATTCTCATATGATGAATTTACGCCATGAGTAAACTACGCTGCCAGACGCACCGGAAACTCTAGCATAAAGCATCGTGCACTTCCGCCAAGGCTACGACTGATACACGCAATCTGTCCGGCTGTTGCGATGACGCATTGATTGGTCAATGAAACATTGCGTATAATATTTACACAGTATTCTACACATTAAATACACAGTCCGATTGGTTGTAGCCAGTTTCTAACGCACCGATTATGTGACTAATGAAACAAGATTTAACAAGATTTAATAAGATTGCCACCTAGAGAATCAACTCTAGATGGCAGGTGGACAAGGAAGCCCTTTGGCTTATCGAGAGTCCAACCTATCTAACTAAATGTACCCAGCCCTTCTTAGGTACATGTCAATTTTATTTTTAAACATATTAACACTACTAGCACCTACACAGTCAGCCGATAATCTGTTCCATTCATTTACTGTTCTTTGTGAAAATGAAAATTTTCTAATATCTAGTCTACACTGCTTCTTTGCTAATGTAATTCCATGTCCTCTAGTCCTTCTCTCTTCCTTAGCAGAGAAAAAAATATTTCTGTCAATATTTTCATACCCATTCAATATTTTAAAAACTTCTATCTGATCTCCTCTCAATCTCCTGGTTTCTAGTGTTGTTAATCCACATTCTTTTAGACGCATTTCATAACTAATATTCCTGAGTTTTTGTATCATTTTGGTTGCTCTTCTTTGTACTCTTTCTAGTATATCAATATCCTTCTTGCGATACGGCCTCCATGCCTGTATGCAATATTCTAAATGAGGCCTAACTATTGTTTTGTACAGCGGTATTATTAGTTCTTTTTCCTTGTACACTATATTTCGCCTAATTAATCCAAGAATTTGGTTTCCCTTTGCTGCTGCAATTGCACACTGTTCTGATACCTTCATATCAGCACTAATAGTTAACCCTAAGTCCTTTTCCTTTACGGTAGTATTTAGTACAGTATCACCCATTGTATATTGTGCTTCTTCATTTCCATGTCCTGTGTGGAGGCACTTACACTTCCCATAATTAAACAGCATTTGCCACTTATCAGACCATTCGTTCAACTTATTTAGATCATCTTGTAATTGCTGTCTATATGCATCACTTTCAATTTTTCTAAACCCTTTTGTATCGTCCGCAAACTTCAACACCTTGCTTGTTATATCATCATCCAAATCATTGATATATATTAAGAACAAAATAGGTCCCAATACCGATCCCTGCGGTACTCCACTCAAAACCGATTTCCAGTTTGAAACCTCCCCATCAACTACCACTCTTTGCCTTCTATCAATGAGCCATTTTTCTATCCAGTTAACCATACCATTGCCTATGCCATGGGCCTTTAGTTTAAGTAGTAATCTTTGATGTGGCACTTTGTCAAAGGCTTTTTTAAAATCTAAGTATATTATATCTACTGGTGATCCCTCGTCTACCCACTTTGTGACATCTTCCAAAAAACATAAGATATTTGTTAAGCATGACCTCGCTTTTAGAAACCCATGTTGAGATGGGTTAATCAAGTTATTTTTTAACAAGAAAATCAACCAGGTGATCTTTAATTAGTCTTTCTAATAGTTTGCAAACCACCGATGTTAAACTAACTGGTCTATAGTTCTCTGACTTGCTTCTTGATCCGTTTTTAAATAATGGTATGATGTTTGCTTCTTTCCATTATAATGGAACTACTCCTTCCTCTATTGACAAATTGAACACTGTTGCAAGTGGTATGCTGATTTGTTCTACAATTTCCAGTAGTAATTTGGGAGGAATCCCATCCACTCCAGGTGACTTATTTTCCTTCATATCCCTTATTTTCTTAGCTACCATTTTTGGTGTTACAATTAGTTGTCCTAAATAGTCTGACTCTCTCCCTTCAAATTTAGTCTCTGGTACTGGTAATGCACTAGTATCTTCCCTGGTGAACACCGAACTAAAGTATTCATTTAGGTGTTCTGCCATTAAGAATCCCTCTGTAATTATGTTTCCATCACTACCTTCTAGAGGTCCTACCTTATCCTGAACTTTCTGTTTACTTCGAACATACGCATAAAAACTCTTGCTGTCATGTTTTATATTAAAAGCTAATTTTTGTTCATAGTTTCTCTTTGAATTTCTAATTTCAGCTGTAGCTTGGTTAAGGAATTAGAATTATTACTTTGAGTAACTACATTTCCCACACTGAACCACTGTACAAACAACTTAGCTTATTAAAAGTAGATGACATTCTTAAATTACAACAATTAAAATTCTACTATAAATATCTACACAATGACCTACCTCGCTATTTACAAAATTGGAGGTTTGTGTTTAAATGTGAGGTACATGGTCATGACACAAGATACAAAAATAAAATATACACTTATAAAATTAAACATGAATTTGCAAAGAAATGTCTCAGACATAATTTGCCACTGTTATTAAATAACCTTCCTGAAATAGTGAAAGAAAAACTTATGTCACATAGTACACAGGGATTTGTAAATTATGTTAAACTGTATTTTTTACAAAGTTATGAAGTAATATGCACTAGACAAAACTGCTATGTATGTATGCATAATTAAGTATCTGAAACCACCTAAAACACTTCATTCAGTATTAAAACTTAAAAACAGAGCCTTTTACTTGAGATACAAAAATCTTGTCAGCTGCGCAAAAGCATCTTCATATTATGCGTGTTTGGTGATTTTTCTCTTTTCTTGATTTTTCTTTTTATCTTGGTCTGTTTCTGAAGAATTTGTTCTAAATGAAGAAATTATTCTGTAAGTTAAATTTTCTGAAAGGTGGCTCCTCGATAGCGACCAGCCAGGTCTTAGAGGAGTCTCCTGACCCTACTTTTATTATTATTTATACGCATTATTACCATGTTTGCTAGAATTTTCATGTTTGTATTATTCAGATTATATATGTATGACATGGATAACGTGTATGTATGTATTGTGTTGACAAAATGGTCAAAAAAATAAAAACAAATTCTTCTTAAGTGCTTCTTTATAAATGGCATAGTCTTCTTCACTTCCATTATGTCTATATGTCTTCCACATCGTTTGCTTGTATTTGATTTTTCTAATGGCTTCTTTTGATAAGTGTTTCTTTTTTGACCGTTTCCCCTGTTTTTTCAAGGGGACAAATTGTTCGACAATGCAGTCAATTTCCCTCTTTAAGATATTCCAACATTCTGTTGCTGTCTTATTCTCCAGTGTGTTATTCCAGTCTATCTTTGCTAAATGTTTCCTCATGTCCTTATCTTCCTTTGTGAAATTTTTTCCTGTACCGTCTTTTTACGATTCTGTTCTCCTTTTACTTTGATGATAAAATATATCTGGTTGTGATCACTACACCCCAGTGGCTCACATATCCTGACATTATCAATAAATTCCTTCTGTGAGCTCAAAACTATGTCCAATACGTTCTCACCCCTGGTTGGTTCTAACACATGTTGAGTAAAGAAACTGTCTTGTACTAAATTTAAAAACCTTTGATCTTCACTCCCAGTACTCTGTTGAGATTTCCACTGTATACGCCCATGGTTAAAATCCCCCATAATTATACAGTCCCGTTTACTGACTTCCTTTATAGCCTTTTGTATTTTCTCATTCTCATCTGTGCTTATGTTTGGACTTCGATAAACTAACTCAACAGTTAATGTTGAGTTTCCTGTAACTATGTTACACCACACAGCTTCTTCACATTCTGCTTGTTTTTCTAATTTTATTTCGTAAGCCTGAATGGATTCTTTAATATATAAAATAACGCCACCTCCCCTTCTCCCTATTCTATCTTTCCTAAACATGACATATCCTGTCATTCCTAATTCGGCATCTGATATATCGGGGGTGGCCCAAGATTCAGTTATACCTATTATGTGAGGGTCATTATCTTCTACCATAATGTTTAGTTCATTTCTTTTGTTTACTATGCTCCTTGCATTTAAACACACACATTTATAACCAACGTAAATAATAGTGTCACGTGATGCGCAATTCACCACTGGAAACCGTCTCCAGCCGAGGCACCGATAGATGTGTACGTATTTTCGTAGATATATTATATCTGGTTCTTGTTGCAATGGTTCGTAATTTTTGTTCATCGCCGGCGTCCAAGGCAAGATTGCTTGAAGAATGACTAACCAAAATATTAAGTGAAAGTCACAGTACATTGACGACCCGTCGTGACGTCAGACTTGTTGATGAGTCTCGTCATTCCATACGAAAGGAAACTCCGCTAACGAAGAACAAACGCTTTTTGTGGTTACATCGTATGCACTGCGACGTATGTTAGTCAGATGCAGGCCTATTGATTAAGTTAAGTAATTGATATTAGTACCTACTGCTATGGCCAGTAGGCAGCGTGTACTTGGTGAACACACGTCAGGCTGAGATGTCTACCAGGGCATGCACGTCTCATCTGCCGCCATGTCGTTTTTTATGCTATTTTGTCATTTCCATTCATGATCCGGTCCCAATGACTCGACCGAGCTGTGTTGTTACATACGGGCGTCACACGTAACCGTGTTGTTACATACGGGCGTCACACGTAACTGTGTTGTTACATACGGGCGTCACACGTAACTGTGTTGTTACATACGGGCGTCACACGTAACTGTGTTGTTACATGCGGGCGTCACACGTAACTGTGTTGTTACATCCGGGCGTCACACGTAACTGTGTTGTTACATGCGGGCGTCACACGTAACTGTGTTGTTACATGCGGGCGTCACATGCGGGCGTCACACGTAACTGTGTTGTTACATGCGGGCGTCACACGTAACTGTGTTGTTACATACGGGCGTCACACGTAACTGTGTTGTTACATGCGGGCGTCACACGTAACTGTATTGTTACACACGGGCGTCACACGTAACTGTGTTGTTACATACGGGCGTCACACGTAACTGTGGTGTAACATACGGGCGTCACACGTAACTGTGTTGTTACATCCGGGCGTCACACGTAACTGTGTTGATACATGCGGGCGTCACACGTAACTGTGTTGTTACATGCGGGCGTCACATGCGGGCGTCACACGTAACTGTGTTGTTACATGCGGGCGTCACACGTAACTGTGTTGTTACATACGGGCGTCACACGTAACTGTGTTGTTACATGCGGGCGTCACACGTAACTGTATTGTTACACACGGGCGTCACACGTAACTGTGTAGTTACCTACGGGCGTCACACGTAACTGTGTTGTAACATACGGGCGTCACACGTAACTGTGTTACATGAGGGCGTCACACGTAACTGTGTTGTTACATGCGGGCGTCACACGTAACTGTGTTGTTACATGCGGGCGTCACACGTAGCTGTCTTGTTACATACGGGCGTCACACGTAACTGTGTTGTTACATGCGGGCGTCACACGTAACTGTGTTGTTACATGCGGGCGTCACACGTAGCTGTGTTGTTACATGCGGGCGTCACACGTAGCTGTGTTGTTACATACGGGCGTCACACGTAACGGTGTTGTTACATACGGGCGTCACACGTAACTGTGTTGTTACACACGGGCGTCACACGTAACTGTGTTGTTACATACGGGCGTCACACGTAACTGTGTTGTTACATGCGGGCGTCATGTCACACGTCACTGCCGCAGCAGACACATCCGTTGTGAGTTTATATAGATTTCCTTCCAACAAAACTCATGTAGAAGATGGGAACTATTATGCAGATATTATTTTGAAATTGCTGCTTACGGACAACGAGGTGGGAACCAGTCGTGTTTGTATCGCTCAACACAGACCGGACCTTTAAACCGCAGCACGGCATTCGAACCCGGGTTCTCGTAGTTGAGTGTCCGAAGCTCTACCTCTGAGCCACTGCGCTCTACATATAAAAACAGATTATGTACAAATTCTGCGCCTATCTAACGAGCAGTTCTAGAAGTGGCGTGATTAGTCTCCATGAGATGGTTTTTACTGGACATTATTTCAGAAACGTATTTCGTCACACTGTTGGAAAAAGTCTTTATTTTGTGACAGTGGGTATGAGAGATGCATGTTAATGTTCTCCTATCTTGTGATTCCAACTGTCGAATCTTGTCGTCGCACACATTACTAATGACTGCGACGACGAACTTGTGCACACTATGATGTTGTAATCACGTTTTTAATACTGACAAACATAAAACGATCAACCAACTACACCCAGCGTCTCAGCATAACCGGAAACTCACTCGTCTACCATGACACCGGAAGTGATAGAGCGGTCGTTGGTCCTGCGTGTAGCCATAGCTCCCTGCGTGTCGAGTCACTCGAGTTCCAGTAACGGAATGGCGATTTCCAGACGCCTGCGGTAGACATTGACCGCCGATGTATTGATCGTCCACAAACGGGTGGAAATGAACAGCGCCAGTGACAGCGACATCAACATCCATCGTCGGCTTGTTCTCAGACCTCAGTCGCCGGCCCTCTGTGGGTCGTCTCGACACATCACCGCCAGGCAGCGGCTTAGTGGGAATACTGGGGGACGGAGGACAAGTCTGGGCGTCATAAGTGGAAGGGAAGTGTCAGGCAGCAGGAGAAGAGAGGGAGAGGGAAAGGGGTACGGACGGACGGAGGTGTCTGCGTGCGTGCGTGCGTGCGTGCGTGCGTGTGTAACCAGACATATGCACGTTATTGCAACATCCGTGCAGTAGTGAACTAATTCTAGCTTTTAAATATTCTTTTAAAACCTGTTCTTTCGATCAAATTGCCCAAAGGTTGGCTCACTATATGCATGTCATATGCGTTCTATAACCCGTTGCTGAGAATGCATAAAATGCCAATATCTGTTATAGCCTCCACACACATTACACATATCTCCACACACGTCGCTCTCAGTCATGTCGCCATCGGTGACGCACGGTTAACACTAATTCATGGCTGTCTAGTAGAACGCTGAGGTTCGCAGACTATAGAACACCAGCCTGCCGCTCGAGAGAACCCGGGTTCGAATCCTGTGCTGTCACTTCGAACCTTGGAAAAATTCGTTCACGCCACATTGCTCCAGTTCACTCAGCTGTATGAATGAGTAAATGACAGTAGGCAGCGATGGATATTTGCTTATATGAATAGTTTTCGTAGTGTGGCTGAATTATTCCAAGAGGAGTCGAATGGTGTTCCTTTGAACATTTGTGCAAGGACCCAGGGGGTATACTGTCAAGGGCGGCTCCAGAGAAGGTAATCTGGGGGCACAAACCCCCCACGAGACTAGCAAAAATGTCGACTTCGCTTCAGCTGAATTTCGCGCTCTTCAAGAAAAAATGTCTCGGCAGATCAGGATATTTTGCTATTTTCTCCCATTATTTGTTCGTCGAAATGTATCTGTTGTTGCCGTCTATTCATCACAATTAGGTGGTCTCCACACCACATTTGCACTTTCCCACCATCAGTTTGTCAATATTTCAGCAGTTCTCTCTGTGTCATGCACTTCTCAACCTTCTCCCAAACACATCTCAACCTTCTCCCAACCACATCTCAACCTTCTCCCAACCACATCTCAACCTTCTCCCAACTACATCTCAACCTTCTCCCAACCACATCTCAACCTTCTCCCAACCACATCTCAACCTTCTCCCAACCACATCTCAACCTTCTCCCAACTACATCTCAACCTTCTCCCAACCACATCTCAACCTTCTCCCAACCACATCTCAACCTTCTCCCAACCACATCTCAACCTTCTCCCAACCACATCTCAACCTTCTCCCAACCACATCTCAACCTTCTCCCAACTACATCTCAACCTTCTCCCAGCCACATCTCAACCTTCTCCCAACCACATCTCAACCTTCTCCCAACCACATCTCAACCTTCTCCCAACCACATCTCAACCTTCTCTCAACCACATCTCAACCTTCTCCCAACCACATCTCAACCTTCTCCCAACCACATCTCAACCTTCTCTCAACCACATCTCAACCTTCTCCCAACCACATCTCAACCTTCTCTCAACCACATCTCAACCTTCTCCCAGCCATATCTCAACCTTCTCCCAACCACATCTCAAACTTCTCCCAACCAGTTCTCAACCTTCTCCCAACCACATCTCAACCTTCTCCCAGCCACATCTCAACCTTCTCCCAACCAGTTCTCAACCTTCTCCCAGCCACATCTCAACCTTCTCCCAGCCACATCTCAACCTTCTCCCAACCACATCTCAACCTTCTCCCAACCACATCTCAACCTTCTCCCAACCACATCTCAACCTTCTCCCAACTACATCTCAACCTTCTCCCAACCACATCTCAACCTTCTCCCAACTACATCTCAACCTTCTCCCAACCACATCTCAACCTTCTCCCAACCACATCTCAACCTTCTCCCAACCACATCTCAACTTTCTCCCAACCACATCTCAACGTTCTCCCAACGACATCTCAACCTTCTCCCAACCACATCTCAACCTTCTCCCAACCACATCTCAACCTTCTCCCAACTACATCTCAACCTTCTCCCAGCCACATCTCAACCTTCTCCCAACCACATCTCAACCTTCTCCCAACCACATCTCAACCTTCTCCCAACCACATCTCAACCTTCTCCCAACCACATCTCAACCTTCTCCCAACCACATCTCAACCTTCTCCCAACCACATCTCAACCTTCTCCCAACCACATCTCAACCTTCTCCCAACCACATCTCAACCTTCTCCCAACCACATCTCAACCTTCTCTCAACCACATCTCAACCTTCTCCCAGCCACATCTCAAACTTCTCCCAACCAGTTCTCAACCTTCTCCCAACCAGTTCTCAACCTTCTCCCAACCACATCTCAACCTTCTCCCAGCCACATCTCAACCTTCTCCCAACCACATCTCAACCTTCTCCCAGCCACATCTCAACCTTCTCCCAACCACATCTCAACCTTCTCCCAACCACATCTCAACCTTCTCCCAACCACATCTCAACCTTCTCCCAACCACATCTCAACCTTCTCCCAACCACATCTCAACCTTCTCCCAACCACATCTCAACCTTCTCCCAACCACATCTCAACCTTCTCCCAACTACATCTCAACCTTCTCCCAACCACATCTCAACCTTCTCCCAACCACATCTCAACCTTCTCCCAACTACATCTCAACCTTCTCCCAACCACATCTCAACCTTCTCCCAACCACATCTCAACCTTCTCCCAACTACATCTCAACCTTCTCCCAACCACATCTCAACCTTCTCCCAACCACATCTCAACCTTCTCCCAACCACATCTCAACCTTCTCCCAACTACATCTCAACCTTCTCCCAACCACATCTCAACCTTCTCCCAACCACATCTCAACCTTCTCCCAACTACATCTCAACCTTCTCCCAGCCACATCTCAACCTTCTCCCAACCACATCTCAACCTTCTCCCAACCACATCTCAACCTTCTCCCAACCACATCTCAACCTTCTCCCAACCACATCTCAACCTTCTCTCAACCACTTCTCAACCTTCTCCCAACCACATCTCAACCTTCTCCCAACCACATCTCAACCACATCTCAACCTTCTCCCAACCACATCTCAACCTTCTCCCAACCACATCTCAAACTTCTCCCAACCAGTTCTCAACCTTCTCCCAGCCACATCTCAACCTTCTCCCAACAACATCTCAACCTTCTCCCAACCAGTTCTCAACCTTCTCCCAACCACTTCTCAACCTTCTCCCAACCACATCTCAACCTTCTCCCAGCCACATCTCAACCTTCTCCCAACCACATCTCAAACTTCTCCCAACCACTTCTCAACCTTCTCCCAACCACATCTCAACCTTCTCCCAGCCACATCTCAACCTTCTCTCAACCACATCTCAACCTTCTGCCAACCACATCTCAAACTTCTCCCAACCACTTCTCAACCTTCTCCCAACCACATCTCAACCTTCTCCCAACGACATCTCAAACTTCTCCCAACCAGTTCTCAACCTTCTCCCAACCACATCTCAACCTTCTCCCAACCATATCTCAACCTTCTCCCAACCACATCTCAACCTTCTCCCAGCCACATATCAACCTTCTCCCAACCTTCTCCCAACCACATCTCAACCTTCACCCAACCACTTCTCAACCTTCTACCAACCACCTCTCACCCTTTTCCCAACCACTTCTCAACCTTCTCTCAACCACATCTCAACCTTCTCCCAACCACATCTCAACCTTCTCCCAACCACATCTCAACCTTCTACCAACCACTTCTCAACCTTCTCCCAACCACTTCTCAACCTTCTACCAACCACATCTCAACCTTCTCCCAACCACTTCTCAACCTTCTCCCAACCACATCTCAACCTTCTCCCAACCACATCTCAACCTTCTCCCAACCACTTCTCAACCTTCTCCCAACCACATCTCAACCTTCTCCCAACCACATCTCAACCTTCTCCCAACCACATCTCAACCTTCTGCCAACCACATCTCAACCTTCTACCAACCACTTCTCAACCTTCTCCCAACCACTTCTCAACCTTCTACCAACCACATCTCAACCTTCTCCCAACCACTTTTCAACCTTCTACCAACCACATATCAACCTTCTCCCAACCACTTCTCAACCTTCTCCCAACCACATCTCAACCTTCTCCCAACCACTTCTCAACCTTCTCCCAACCACATCTCAACCTTCTCCCAACCAGTTCTCAACTTTCTCCCAACCACTTTCAATCTGAGATGTTTTACAATTAGACCTCTTCAGTTAATTCTTCCATCTCCCCTATTGTCCTATTGTGTTGTCCTACTGTGTTGTCCTATTGTGTTGTCCTACTGTGTTGTCCTATTGTGTTGTCCTATTGTGTTGTCCTACTGTCTGTGTTGTCCTACTATGTCAACCCACACAATGTTTTGAAAGTTTCTTTCCCGTTACTTGTAACTCAATTGGCGGAATGTATCGAGCCAACAAGCGTGTTAAAACCACAACTGCATGGGTATTTAGCAGCGTACACCCCAGTTGTTAAACTGCTCAAACTACTCACACACTACAAATAGCCGTGGGAATAAAACGCCACGCACTCACGATACGTTGGTGTGAGCAATCATGCACCACTCTTACAGATGGCTATACGTCCGTAGCTGTATTTATTGCTGTAGCGCAACCTCTGAATCCGGGCTCACCCATTGAACTGTGTCGCCGTGTGACATTCCAGCGACAGTGTTTGACTTTCAGGACAGGTTGCATTGTTTCCCGTGACACAGCTACTGTCTCGTTGTCATTCAGGCCACCGCCTCTCAATACACGTCTTCCAACAGCACGCCAAGTTTCTGGCGCCTGCATATTCATGAGAGTCGGACAAAGTACAACACATTATAATTTATACCAGTCGAGCAGTTCTCGCGCGCGGAAGAGAAGCCGGGCCGAGTATGTTCAAGAAGATGACTTATTGCACGTGCGGTCACGAGGGGTGGAGACGTAATGCGTGTTCACGGGGTGCGATGACATCATGAATGTTCGCAATGATGTGATGACGTCATGTGTGTTCACGAAGGTGGCAGATGTATCGCGTATTTGAGGTTGTGTGGTGACATAACGTGTGATATCGAGGGTTTGGGAGCATCGAGCGTGTTCATGAGAATACCGTGACATGTGCGTGTTCACGACGGTATGGCGATATGACGTAATGCCACAATAAGGTGTTCACCCGCCATTGCCCGTGCAACCAAAGAGTACCTTATACAAATAGAATTATGAAGGTTTTCTGAATTTCTGTGAGGACATATGTAGTGCATAGAGTGAATAGAAACGATGTTTTGTGCAACGTGGCATTAGAACTGTCAAATTACGACAGATGACAATTAGTGTTTTTTTTCTGCGCATTTATACAGGTGTCATTTTGATCCGTGATGTCAAAATGACAGGTCACAGACGGATTCTAGCAGGAGTGAAGAAGTGTCAGGTTTAAAAGTGGTTTGAGGGAAACGGAGGTATTTATTAGAATTTCATAAATTTTCCATGGAACTTCTAGCGGTCGAGGTTAAATACTCTGTGAAATTGTTGATAACATCTTTTCAAATTTGATAGGAAATGAAGAGAACGTTATAATTAGCCGCCTATCGAACAGACAAATGTGGTCTTAGGCCATAATATCCACGTTACGAGATACAGTATCGTGAGATGCATCATCCCGCGTGTGATGAGGAGGTACCGACGATGACATAACGTCACAGGAAGGGATGATGATGGTGAGGGAGAAACGGTGATGGAGATGACCACTGTAAGTTGTCCACTACTTCAGAGTGGAACCATGCGCATGCGCACTCGTAGTACATGTGTGCCTGGGAAGTGTTTAACGCAAACGTGTAATTTGCATATGGCGTTTGAAGAAAATAAAAAGAAACGCTGTCTAAAATTTGAAACGGTACAATATTATGCCACATTCAATGTAGCCTACTAAACTTGATCTATCTACAGGTCTACCAACATGCACACATATGTACATTATCAACATAAAATAATTCATAATTTAAGACCTCACTTCAAAAACGACCTTGACTTTGACACTTGTAAGTAAAATGAAAACAGCCAAACGAACGACAACAAAAACAATTGAGCGATACATGGGAGCGAGCCAATGAAGAAGAGATGGAAGTTACTGCGCTGCCGTTGTTCACACCACCAATGAGAGGCCTAGACAGTGGTGACTGGCGTAATTCTGAGCGAGCTAAACCAGCAACGAATACGATTAGAGAAGGCCGTAAGTAGGTAATACCAGCCTGGCCTGACACTGGTGCCTCGCCTGCGTGGTTTTCTTATAAATCACCGGGTCGGTCGAACAAGCCAATTGCACGGAAAGACGAAGCCGCGGGCACTGAATGGCTAACGGGAAATGCCCAGGCTTCGTTGCGCATCTAGGGACGACAGCAGCCAGGTCCAAATGTGTCAAATCAAGAAACACGTCGCACTTGGATCAACAACAGACCGCTCAGTATTGAACAACTTATACTAGACGATCTAATGCCTGTGTAATGGGCGTGCTGTTGTGGAGGCGCGGTATTCAGTTTGGCTGAGGGCAAAATTACATTAGCGCTGTCTTAGGCACGAAATGTGCGCAGCGTCGTCCATACGTCATTGCCATTAATCTCAGCGCTCGCGCCTCTTCGATGGATAATAATCAAATGAAGCCGAGCTGTGTTAATGATCTAAGGACACAACACTAGACGCGATAATTGATTGAACTCGCATAATCTCGGCGGTGTTTGCGCCTAATAGCGCCACATGGCGACCACTTCTGACATCATGACATGACTGTTTGTGTGGTCGGGCCGTTGGCAAATGAACACATTAATGTATTGCATCAGTCACTTGCCTAATGATACCGTGGCCGTACAACGACACTGTAGATAGTATGCCTTGCTTGTATAGCTGTTTATTATTTGCATGATTATGCCATCCTACGTCCTTACGATTTTCAAAACATTGGTGGCATTAACTAGCTAGAAAAGGAATGTGTATTCTTATTGTATTTGCCCCAGTGTTGTTAGAACATTTGAAAGTCTTCCTAACTATATTTTAGTAAGTAGACATTTGAAAGTCTTCCTAACTATATTTTAGTAAGTAGATCAATTGGTGATATCCGCCCACCTACAACAAACTCGTTATAAAGCCATATTTATGCAGCAATATTTCCACCCCACTCCTCCAGAGGGCGTAGCTGAAGACTCGGTCTTCAAGATGGCGGCCTCCATTAGATGCAAATGTTTTTCTCCGGCAAAGCAAATTTTGCTGTATACACGTGGCAAAAATACGGCATTTCCGCGATATTTACATGCCTTAACGAAGCACAACAGGCAAACATTGATTGGAGGTATTTAAACTTTTTGTAATTTGTTCTACGCAGTTGATTAGCCATAATTTATCGACAGTCACATGCTGTTCGCTACGTGAACCCACTCGATTATCGTCAATGTCACCGTGTCCCAGGCTACGCCGTCAGTTCCTGTGTAGACTTTCTGTTCAGTTGTTCCATCTTACTTGTGATATACATCCAATGGTTGGTGCTGTGCTTGGCATACTAGATTAAAGAATGATTCAATAATCCTGCTCTGTATTACTACCTTATAGTTATATTTGACATTCACTTATTTGACATTTGTCAAGAATTAATAATAAATAAATGGGAATAACTGAATAGTACTAACTAGTAACTAATCAAAATAGAGTAATAGAGCTGTTAAACTGTTTAAAAAAAGGGTGCTAGCTCTTAGGTTATATATATATATATATATATATATATTTTTTATATTACGTTCTTATTACTATAACATGCTTGTTGAAGGTTTATTGCCTGCCAATTTGTGTTTAGTTATTTTATTAAGTTTGGAACAATTTTCACAATTTGAAAGATTCCACCTACGACATGTTCAAATTGTAAACAATTAGTTAATTGGCATTGTGCAGGCGTCATAGAAAAACACTTGAGATAATTAACGGACTGCCATTAATAATGCACCCTGATGTGTGAATAATCTTGCATATGGGAGAGAAGTTTAAAAAGCTATATCCACTATGGACTTTATATCTAAAGTCATGTATGTCGTAGATGATGTCCTAAATAATTTTTTTGGGGGTGTTATTTTCATATCTAATTCTTAACTTAAATAAGTGTGTATTAGCACTAATGTTGTGGAACATTTAAAGTCATTTGCATATTTCAGACATTACTTTTTGGGACAAACATTATGGTCGATATGACCATACGGTTTGTGACATGAGTGACTTGGTATAAAATATCTATAGCTATTCTCTGTTGTAAGGGATTGATACCACAGTAATTAATACAAGTACTTATGAAAGGAGTAACATTGACGTAAAGATACTTATATTGTGTTACTCCCTTACAGTTACAGGCAATGTTACTTGAAAGCCACTTTTGGCACCGCATTAATGTGATAAATAAATATTATACACACAAAATATTACATATCGTATATATAAAAAACATGGTACATTATTATTATGAAATTGTACTTACATTTCAACGACATATAAATATAGCAATTGCAGATATTATAAGATAACTGCTTGGTCGATTTTGCTTTTAAGAAATACATTTTTGGTCTGTGATTACTGACATATACCATTCATTGGTTGGTGTACTCTGGGCCAGAACATTGTGATTCTAGTGTTACATATATTAGAACAGCAATAAACTGATCAATTACATACATTTCTAACACATTCCATTAGCTACATTTCTTTGGTAAATTAGCATCATTGTTAGAATTATTGGTAAATTAGTAATCCTGTATGCTGTCCTTTCTGAAATGTGGTAAATTTCGTTTGATCTCATTCATGTTGTTATCTTTTTGCTGACACAGGACGACTGTGGCAGTCACAGACATTAACAACGTCACTGCAGAGGCAGCTGCAGATTAGCTCAAGACTTTTGTCAGCGGAAGCTGCAAAAGAAGAATCGACAGACACTGGAGATGAATATCATAGCATCATCAAAGACACGGAGAAAGAAAAAGGTAATTAGTTTGCTCTATATATTTTGAAATTTGAATGCAAAGTTGGTGGTGTTCAAATACTCCTTACTTTAACATTGTTCAGTGAATTAAGTCATAAAGATACTAGAATACTCAAAATGGAAACAAATTATTAACAAGTGCTGCAGTTTTGGTAAAAGTATAAAATCTTGATTATTGCAGAAGGCACCATTCACCCACACCATTCTCTTAGCGGTTCTTCTTAAAATATCATACTCATTTTAGCAGTTTTTTCTTAGTGAAATTCCCAGCTTGCTCATTGACAATCCCTTTTGAGGGAATGGGCTTATCTGGTCCACCTTGGAAACTAAGTTATTTCCCACATGTGGTGAGCCATATTTTGGGCAGTCCAAATAATGGATTAGTCTAGGATTTGGCATGAAAATTAATAGTTCTCTTTGTAGCGTGATTGTGCCCAGCAGTGCCTCAGGGCAGTGGAATGTAGCCAGGGGCTGGAAGTGGTGTAGGGTTACACAAATAGCCTGTGTACGGGGAATTGATGTTATTATTTCATTTTCTCCAGGCCTGGGTTGTGCTTGGGAATATCTTAAGGGTATTAATGGGATTTGGTGTGTCACATTGGCTAAGCCAGCATTAGTTATTGTCTTCTATTTTAATTTGTGTGTCAAGTAGTGATTTGTTGGCGTGTATTACTCAATTGGGTTGAGTTCTTGATCTCTCCAAGGTGTTGGGTTTTGCTAATAGTTAAAACCCGGTTTTATCGTAAGCCATTTATAATTAAATAAATAAATGGGCACCATGCTGTTTCAAAAAAGGTTAGTACAAGCTGAAACATACTTGGAGTCATTAGAGTCAATGGCAAGGAATGGTTTCTGAGAGGAATTCTGGGAAAAAAGATTGAACAAGATTCCAACAAATACTGTAGAGAAATCCAAGCTGATAATTTCATTGGTTGATGATGGAACTAGGACAAAGTCCAGTTTAACACATCACTGTTGGTGGTAGGCAGTAGGCACAAGGCACAGTGGTAGGGAAAACTGAGCAATCTTGCTGGTTGTTAGTGTTTTTGACATGACACAGGCACCATTTTGACATTATGCTTGTTTTCAAGAGATGTCTGCTGTAAATGAAGGGAAGGTATCAAAACAAGTTTGAAGATGTTCTGAATGCATTTTTTGCATGTCTGTTAATTTGTTAAGTACTTTTGTATTGTGTTAGTTTCACTGGCACAAAGCAGTGTTTGGTAGTGATTTGTATGTTATTACGTCAGTGTAAAATATTGGTTATTTATGCATTATACAGTATAAATCGAATACACAATTACTAAATTTTAAATCAAAGCCTAGGTTTATGTGAAATATCTAGTTAATTTCAAAAAAGTTATACAGTATTCAGTGCTTTCTAATTTCTAAGCAACATTTTCAGTTAGTTATCAATATTCAATAAAATACTTATTAACTGTCCGTTTGAGGGGTTAATAACTTGTATTTTGTGGCTCTTTCAGTGTAATAAATAAATAAATTATCTTGGTACATTTACAGAATGGCCACTTACATTTCATCAAATCCCATCAAAGTTGGTCTTTCATGTTCAGTTATGGTGTTTATCATTATCAACAAATAATAAAAAGAGTTATCATGATTAACTGATTTCTTGTATCACTGTTGCTCTGACTGACTGATCGTCCGTCCGTCCGTCCGTCCATCTGTCTCTCACTCTGTGTCTCCTTTTCTACTTCTATATGTTTTAACAGTTGTAATGCAGGTTTGTGTTTTGAATTCTGCTGGACACTTTGTGGCAAGTGGTGCAACTTTTTAAGACTTTAGCACTGGGGTGTTGTGTGGTAAATTGATGGTTTGTGGCAATCGCAGAGTCATGCTTGTTTTCATAAATGGATCATTGCGGTTGCCCTTGGAAAATGACAAATGAAATCGGTTTTGAGTGGAGTACCGCAGGGATCAGTATTGGGACCTATTTTGTTCTTAATATATATCAATGATTTGGATGATGATATAACAAGCAAGGTGTTGAATTTTGCGGATGATACAAAAGTGTTAAGAAAAATAAAAAGTGATACAGATAGACAGCAATTACAAGATGATCTAAATAAGTTGACCGAATGGTCTGAGAAGTGGCAAATGCTGTTTAATTATGGGAAGTGTAAGTGCCTCCACACAGGACATGGGAATGAAGATGCACAATATACAATGGGTGATACTGTACTAAATACTACCGTAAAGGAAAAGGACTTAGGGTTAACTATTAGTGCTGATATGAAGGTATCGGAACAGTGTGCAATTGCAGCAGCGAAGGGAAACCAAATTCTTGGATTAATTAGGCGAAATATAGTGTACAAGGAAAAAGAACTAATAATACCACTGTACAAAACAATAGTTAGGCCTCATTTAGAATATTGCATACATGCATGGAGGCCATATCGCAAGAAGGATATTGATATACTAGAAAGAGTACAAAGAAGAGCAACCAAAATGATACAAAAACTCAGGAATATTAGTTATGAAATGCGTCTAAAAGAATGTGGATTAACAACACTAGAAACCAGGAGACTGCGAGGAGATCAGATAGAAGTTTTTAAAATATTGAATGGGTATGAAAATATTGACAGAAATATTTTTTTCTCAGTCAAGGAAGAGAGAAGGACTAGAGGACATGGAGTTACATTAGCAAAGAAGCAATGTAGATTAGATACTAGACAATTTTCATTTTCACAAAGAACAGTAAATGAATGGAACAGATTATCGGCTGATTGTGTAAGTGCTAGTAGTGTTAATATGTTCAAAAATAAAATTGACATGTACCTAAGAAGGGCGGGGTACATTTAGATAGATAGGTTGGACTCTCGATAAGCCAAAGGGCTTCCTTGTCCACCTGCCATCTTGAGTTGATTCTCTAGGTGGCAATCTTGTTAAATCTTGTTAAAAATGTTGTTGAGGGGGTAAATGGTGATTGCACTAGTAACAGTGCTTTGATGTTTATTTATGGACTAGACATTGTTTTCTGTGTGTTAATATTATTATGCTTTCGGTGGTAAACATTGTGTCTAATTTCATAAACACTGCATTCAGGCTTGTAAAAGCATTTAGTAACAATATTTTGTTCAATAATACTTTCATAGTCACTATTTTATTATATAGTTGTGAATATTTATCAAAGTTCCTGTCAATTGTTTGTTGTCATTTTATTTCATAGTGATTAAATGTTTTACGTTACCTAAGTCTAAGATCTGCTATGATTTGTTGTACAATTTGTTAATTAATATAAGTGAAATTAATTCATAATCAGATTATTTACTTATTTTTGGCATGGTCAGGTAAAGAAATAAGTGGCAAAAATGGAAATTGTATAATATACCAACAGTTTATTTGTGTTTTTTTAAGTTGAAGCAGGGTGAATGAAATTGGTCATGGTAAACTTGAACTGCCACAGACTGACAGTGACAGTGACACAGACTGACACCGACAGTGACACAGGCTGACAATGACAGCGACACAGACTGACACTGACAGTGACACAGACTGACAGTGACACAGACTGACACTGACAGTGAAATAGACTGACAGTGACAGCGACACAGACTGACAGTGACACCGACTGACAGTGACACAGACTGACAGTGACAGCGACACAGACAGACAGTGACACAGACTGACAGCAACAGTGACACCGACTGACAGTGACACTGACACAGACTGACAGTGACAGTGACACAGACTGACAGTGACACAGACTGACAGTGACAGCGACACAGACTGACAGTGACACAGACTGACAGTGACAGAGTGACAGTGACACTGACTGACAGTGACAGAGCTGGAGAGTCTTCTTCTGGTCCACAGACTGTCACAGTGACACTACCAAAAATGCCATGTCATATATATGATAATGCATAAAATTTACAGAAGAGATTGTGACAGTTAAAAGAGGAGATCTCTTGTGTAGAACAGAGTTGATGTGAAAGAATGTGTCAGACGTATGTGTCATATCTGGTTGCTCATTGCTGAATGCACAAAGAACCACTGCATGATCAAGATATGTCATCAAGATACAGTGACTCCCGCTGTGTGGTCAAGATGTGTGTCTATGTGACCTCAAGATACAGTTCACTCCCTCTGTGTGGTCAAGACATGTGTCTATGTCACCTCAATATACAGTGACTCCCTCTGTGTGGTCAAATATGTGTTGATGTGACCTCAAGAATCAAGATATAGTTCACCCCCTCTGTGTGGTCAAGATCTGCTTTCATCTCAGTCTGGGTTATCCAGTGTACTGAGTAACTTGTAGGGTACAGATAACTGGGACGTCTGTGTCCTCAGACCTTCAGTATTTTATTCCATTGAGCACACCTGAAGCCACCCAGGTATACTTTGATCCTTACAGTTGATAGCACCTCTATGGCCAAGGTGGGACTGGGTCTACCTTGGCCAGGTAGTGACAGGTGCAGTTGGCCAAGGTGGGACTGGGTCTACCTTGGCCAGGTAGTGACAGGTGCAGCTGGCCAAGGTGGGACTGGGTCTACCTTGGCCAGGTAGTGACAGGTGCAGCTGGTCAAGGTGGGACTGGGTCTACCTTGGCCAGGTAGTGACAGGTGCAGCTGGTCAAGGTGGGACTGGGTCTATCTTGGCCAGGTAGTGACAGGTGCAGCTGGTCAAGGTGGGACTGGGTCTACCTTGGCCAGGTAGTGACAGGTGCAGCTGGTCAAGGTGGGACTGGGTCTACCTTGGCCAGGTAGTGACAGGTGCAGCTGGTCAAGGTGGGACTGGGTCTACCTTGGCCAGGTAGTGACAGGTGCAGCTGGTCAAGGTGGGACTGGGTCTACCTTGGCCAGGTAGTGACAGGTGCAGCTGGCCAAGGTGGGACTGGGTCTACCTTGGCCAGGTAGTGACAGGTGCCGCTGGCCAAGGTGGGACTGGGTCTACCTTGGCCAGGTAGTGACAGGTGCAGCTGGCCAAGGTGGGACTGGGTCTATCTTGGCCAGGTAGTGACAGGTGCAGCTGGCCAAGGTGGGACTGGGTCTACCTTGGCAGGAGATGAGATAGGTTGGTAGGTTTAGGGGACAGCTGGGCACTGTAGTTGATGGGAATATTAGCCATTGGCTGGTTTAAATGACATGTAGGGAGAGACAGTTTGATATAGGGATTAGGGAGACATTGAGACAGAGAGGGAGAGTTGTCAGGTACACACAGGGAGTAGGGTGTGCCTGTCCTCCATAAGTGAGTCAATACTGAGACAAATGGTAAAATACCATATATATGGTATGCAGGAAACACTGGATTGACTGAATGCAACATTGAGATGCCCCCTGGATTACCTAGGTTGCAGGAACAACAGATTATCATCAACATCAGTACATGACTACATGTATGAGTATATTAAAACCTTAATACATGTTTAATTTAATATTTTATTTAGCCTAGTTGTAACATGTCTGCATTTCACCAGTGAAAACATTCCTACCACATCTAGGGACCAACTGTACCCACGCCAGTCAAATCTGCTGACCATCACAATGAGTGAATAAAACATATGAAACAAATTTAAATTTTATGATTAATAAGGCCAGTCCAAGCTCATAAAATTCGGCCATATGAAAAATTATCAGGGCTACCTGGTAGTTAGGTTTTGACAAATTTGCACCGTGGTTCTACACAGCCAGTTCTGATGCGATTAAGGACACACGGCTGGTCTGAGAGAGAGACATTCACTAGTCTGTCGTAGGTAACAGTTTCGTTGATTTATGCCACAGCCTCACTGAGACCTAATCCCAATCAGTTCCACCGGCCCACTCAGCTCGCCTCAGCCTTGATGCCTAATCTCTGTGTGGGCCAACTGCTGCACATCATCCACAGGTCTAAACCCTGGAGACACGTCACATTTCTACAAACCATTTGTGTTTTGTATGGACGGAAATTGTGTGGTTGTGTTTTGTGCGGAGGTGGTTGTGTGTTTTTGTGGAGGTGGTTGTGTGTTTTGTGTGGAGGTGGTTGTGTGTTTTGTGCGGAGATGGTTATGTTTTGTGTGGAGGTGGTTTTGTGTGGAGGTGGTTGTGTGTTTTGTGCGGAGATGGTTGTGTTTTGTGCGGAGGTGGTTGTGTGGAGGTGGTTGTGTGGAGGTGGTTGTGTGTTTTGTGTGGAGGTGGTTGTGTTTTGTGTGGAGGTGGTTGTGTGTTTTGTGTGGAGGTGGTTGTGTGTTTTGTGCGGAGATGGTTGTGTTTTGTTTGGAGGTGGTTTTGTGTGGAGGTGGTTGTGTGTTTTGTGTGGTTGTGTGTTTTGTGCGGAGGTGGTTGTGTGTTTTGTGGTGTGGAGATGGTTGTGTTTTGTGTGGAGGTGGTTGTGTGTTTTGTGCGGAGGTGGTTGTGTTTTGTGTGGAGGTGGTTTTGTGTGCAGGTGGTTGTGTTTTGTGTGCAGGTGGTTGTGTGTTTTGTGTGGAGGTAGCTGTGTGTTTTGTGTGGAGATGGTTGTGTTTTGTGTGGAGGTGGCTGTGTGTTTTGTGTGGAGGTGGCTGTGTGTTTTGTGTGCAGGTGGTTGTGTGTTTTGTGTGGAGGTGGCTGTGTGTTTTGTGCGGAGATGGTTGTGTTTTGTGTGGAGATGGTTGTGTGTTTTGTGTGGAAGTGGCTGTGTGTTTTATGTGGAGATGGTTGTGTGTTTTGTGTGGAGGTGGCTGTGTGTTTTGTGTGGAGGTGGCTGTGTGTTTTATGTGGAGGTGGTTGTGTGTTTTGTGCGGAGATGGTTGTGTTTTGTGTGGAGATGGTTGTGTGTTTTGTGTGGAGGTGGCTGTGTGTTTTGTGTGGAGGTGGCTGTGTGTTTTATGTGGAGGTGGTTGTGTGTTTTATGCGGAGATGGTTGTGTTTTGTGTGGAGATGGTTGTGTTCTGTGCGGAGGTGGTTGTGTTTTGTATGTTGCACTGTGCGTTAAAGTAACGGGTGTCAGCTCCAAGGTTTTATTGTTTTCATTTACATCCTTATGACTACAATGTGCATGTTGAAGGTTTACTGCCTGTCAGTTCGTGTATAGTTACTTTATTAAGTTTAGAAGAATGTTCGCAGTTTGAAAGTGCAACACACTCAAAGGATAAACAAAACATCCAGTTTAAACAAGAATGTATTGGCCATATAAGGCGAAGGCAAGCAGCGTTAACCATACTACCCCTTGATATTACACTTTACAAATTACTGCTGGGCAAATTCCCTCACTTTAAGTATGTCAAATTCCACACAATGCTTGCATGCATGTATGAGTTCTCTCGAAAAGGATATTGCATTATAGAACAAAGAAACATTATGATAAGTAGATATTTAGTTTGTATAACAATCTAAGCAACCAATATTGTTATTGAATTACACGTTTGTTACTCAAATAGAGGAATCGGTTTAGGAGTCGGTGATTTGCAAATTAAATAGTAAATTAATACTTTTTGCACATAATTACAGGCTTACCTTCTGGTAGATTATTCGGTTTTGATTCATTGACAGGGGTAAGCAGCTATTGGCCCTAGTAAAAACGTAATAATATGCTAAAAAGAAACGTCACATTGACCAGTTATGCTAATGTGAATGTACCTACTAAAGCCCTGCATGGGCTGAAAATCTGAGCCTGCCTCGCCCCGCATATTACAACTGAGCCCACAGTCTGCCCTGCATATTGTGTGGCCCGCCCACCCCCCACCACAGTAACTTCGTCCGCAAACCAGCCCACATCGCAAATTTTGTCACATCCTGGCCTGCCCCCAGTATTTTTGCCAATAGCTCAGCCCCCAGTATCTTGGCCCATAGCTCAACCCACAGAATCTTGGCCTGTAGCTCAGCCCACAGTAACTTGGCCTGTAGCTCAGGCCACAGTAACTTGGCCCGTAGCTCAGCCCACAGTTACCTGGCCCGTAGCTCAGCCCACAGTAACTTGGCCCGTAGCTCAGCCCACAGTAACTTGGCCCGTAGCTCAGCCCACAGTATCTTGGCCCATAGCTCAGCCCACAGTAACTTGGCCCGTAGCTCAGCCCACAGTAACTTGGCCTGTAGCTCAGCCCACAGTAACTTGGCCTGTAGCTCAGCCCACAGTTACCTGGCCCGTAGCTCAGCCCACAGTAACTTGGCCTGTAGCTCAGCCCACAGTAACTTGGCCTATAGCTCAGCCCACAGTAACTTGGCCTGTAACTCAGCCCACAGTTACCTGGCCCATAGCTCAGCCCACAGTAACTTGGCCCGTAGCTCAGCCCACAGTAACTTGGCCCGTAGCTCAGCCCACAGTAACTTGGCCCGTAGCTCAGCCCACAGTATCTTGGCCCATAGCTCAGCCCACAGTAACTTGGCCCGTAGCTCAGCCCACAGTAACTTGCCCCGTAGCTCAGCCCACAGTAACTTGGCCCGTAGCTCAGCCCGCAGTATCTTGGCCCGTAGCTCAGCCCACAGTAACTTGGCCCGTAGCTCAGTCCACAGTAACTTGGCCCGTAGCTCAGCCCACAGTAACCTGGCCCGTAGCTCAGCCCAAAACAAATTGAACAGATAACATCCATGGAATAATTTAAAATAATAATTTTTATCTTTATTTTGTTACTTAATTAGATATGAGAATTAATATATATTCGCCTGCCTTTTGTAACCAGTTAATGACTTGAAATTAACCATATTTTTCAGTCCGATAGAAATAATTATACCCAATATATTGTAACAAATATTATGATAAAAACTAATATTAACAACTGAAACATTTCTGCTAAAAGTCAGTAATTTCAATGTGAGGAAACACAGGCCTTTGTAATATTTACACAGATTAGCACCTGTGGGTACTGGGCATTAAAACTGGACACCACCAGACTGCTAATTCCCTTTGTGTGTTAGAGAAGGCCTGTCTCAGATAAGCAAGCCCTTTGTCCAAGCCAGGTACCACAAATTAAATAGGTCTCCTTGGGAGTTGTTCAGCCATCACTCAACCTAGCAAAACAGACCAGCCTGGTGAATGGTGATACATGTGTTAAAGGGAGAACCCAATTCAACTTGGCTGTCAGCTAGGTCTGTCATAATTGCCATGATTGTGTAAAAAGGGCATTCTATTTCTATGTCGATATGTCATATGTGCCACAATAACGTTATTTTAATACATATATCTGACTGTAGCCGGCCACTTGTCAGTGATTCGAAAGCTTTTTAAGGTGCTTGATTGTTGGTATTGCAATGAATACACAAGACCAAACCTTTGTATTAACTAGATAGTGTTTGAATAACATTATTTTGTGACCTTTATTCCTGTGACTTTTCCTAGGCAAAACCGTTACCATTTATGTCATTTAGTACCTAGGCTACACACCAGTACTACGTGGACAGCAAACCCAGTCATGCGTGGAGATGCAATAATCAGTCATGAGTGACCACATCACCTAATGTTTATGTAGTTAGTTCTTTCCTGTTATTCACTGCGCCCCTGGGGCCAGATCTACGACTTTCTCGTGTTCACATTTCATCCTCGAACACAACAAAAGGCAGAGGTTTGTTTTTTACGTTCTAAAGCGCCATTTGTTGGAGTCCGACAAGTGGTGGCAGGACTCAGTGTGAGATCTCTCACCAACACAAATCAATGCCTAATGGTTTTCTTTCATCAGTTCAGTTCTACAAATATGTCTGGCAGTGGATGATTGTTTCTGACAACATCAAAGTGCAGGTCGTTTTGTCGAGAGTTGGTGACATTTTGTAGTTCGCATCTGTGGTCTTGAAGTGGTCGTGTCGTGTTGTGTTGTTGAGATGAACATTGTATGTTTAACGTGTGAACATTTCACTGCATCTCTGTAAACCTTTTAAAGTTAATGTGATGTAAAATGCTACGATTCATTTTATGAATCATCTCCGTGGGAATTAATTTTAACAGATATGTTATTATAATAAGTAACTTGTTGACAAATGAGATCAATCGTGCGTGTGTGCGTGAGTGTATAATTAAATGTAGATAAATAAATCTAACATTCATTAGTTCAATAGTACCATTTGTATGGCCAAAATTTGTTGGATTTTACTGAAGTGGCCAAATAAGGTGTTTCGTTATCAAAGAATATGAAAGTTAATAAAAATGCACTTAATACAATATTCTGTTAATTATGTTATTAATGTCAATATCTGTATAATAGCAAAGCAAATAACCTTATTCCAAACATATTTCTCTATGGTTTTAACAGGTGCCTCTGATAAACATGAATTCCAGGCAGAAACACGAAAACTGCTGGACATTGTTGCCCGGTCACTCTACTCGGACAAAGAGGTCAGTGTGAAATGTAGTGACTTCATTTATGTAAAGGGTTTCATGTCAGTGTACCAATCTAACAGTAAGGGAATCTATACACGGTAATCTGAATTTAGATTTATTGAGTAAATATTACAGTTGTGAAATGACAATCGGTGGCTATTTTGACAGGGACTTGTTTGTTTTTAACTTTCTAACTTGTATTTAATGTTGTGTCCATTTATTTGTTCTCAATATCCTGCCATAGTTATTATTTTGTCCATAGAATATTTGGAGCACCCTGTATTATGTTACCCAGTTGCATGATGGGATACTTACAGCCAGGCCCTCACATGTGATGTGTGATGTTCATTTTCCAGGTGTTCATTCGTGAACTCATCTCCAACTGTAGCGATTCACTGGAAAAGCTGCGTTATCTGCAGATGTCGACCTCTGAACTCAGTGACCCTGAGAAACAGACCCCCCTGGAGATTCACATCGCAGTCGATGAGGAAAAGAAGACGTTCACCATACAGGTAATTAGCAGAAATATTTAAAAACAACTTTAATTGGGTTTCGCCTTAGTTACCTAGGACCATTTCACTTACATATCAATCAATCTTTATTTCAGACAAAAACATAATCTTACATACCCAGGGTAATCCAGATATGTTGGAAAAAGAATAAAAATACTGTTAAAAGAGACACAGATATTCTGCACATTAGGCTGTACATACATTGTCTAAATCTAGTATTGCAACAGACTGAGCTCAATGGGAACATTTGTCATTAAATCTGATGTCGACATTAGGTTTTTCAAAATGTATTGCAGTGGACATTATTTCTGAAACAGGCTTCTGTATTCAGATCATTGTTAAAAGCAAAACTTATTTTAATTAAAGAGCAAAATCAGGACTATGAGCTGATGATATCACTATGAGCTGATGATGTCACTATGAGCTGATGATGTCACTATGAGCTGATGATGTCACTATGAGCTGATGATGTCACTATGAGCTGATGATGTCACTATGAGCTGATGATGTCACTATGAGCTGATGATGTCACTATGAGCTCATGATGTCACTATGAGCTGATGATGTCACTATGAGCTCATGATGTCACTATGAGCTCATGATGTCACTATGAGCTCATGATGTCACACTATGGGCTCATGATGTCACTATGAGCTCATGATGTCACTATGAGCTCAAGATGTCACTATGAGCTCATGATGTCTCTATGAGCTCATGATGTCACTATGAGCTCATGATGTCACTATGAGCACATGGTGTCACTATGAGCTCATGATGTCACTATGAGCTGATGATGTCACTATGAGCTCATGATGTCACTATGAGCTCATGATGTCACTATGAGCACATGGTGTCACTATGAGCTCATGATGTCACTATGAGCTCATGATGTCACTATGAGCTCATGATGTCACTATGAGCTCATGATGTCAGTGAGACAGGCCACTTGTATCTTGTGTTGGCACTTTGGCAGCCCATGCCAGAAAATATATGTCCCATATCTACATCTGAAAATATCTTTCTCTAATATCAGTTTAACTTTAATAGAACTTAGTCTATTTAGATTGTTATTTATCCCTCGTATCAATGTAATTTTTTTGATATTGTCACCGGGTTAGTGTACAATTTTCTAGGCATTGTCTAGTTATTGTCTTGCATGTTATATGTACTCTAAGTGTGCAAGTTTTTGTATTAAATTTTTGTGTGACTGATTTTTGTAATTACCTACTACAGTAGCCAGGGTATAGGACATGACTGATGTTGCTTATCTAGGACACTGGGGTTGTTTGTTTGTCTAGGACACTGGGATTGGAATGACAAAGGAAGAGCTGATTTCAAACCTCGGAACAATTGCCAAGTCGGGATCAACAGTAAGTCTTATACAGATGTCATCAGACATAGCTGCATGTTACAATAGTTACATGTGTCATATGTTCCAGACCCATTTTATTAGGTTTTTTCTTTAACATATAATATATTTTATTACTGGGAATTATGACATCATTGCATGTGACCTTTGACCTGTCACAGAAATAGTTGACATTTTATTTTTTTATTGTTTGATTCCATTGATTGTATACATTAAAAAAAATTAACCTAACTTCTTGAAACACGTCCAGTGGTTTATGTCATTGCATAAAAAGAAACAAAATGTGATCTTTTGAGCAAAATGTGTTTAACCCTGCAGGTGACCAAGAAAAATCCTCTGTGGCATACTGTTCCAATAAAAATCATAACTTTACTAATATTGGTCATAAAAATATGAATGATGCATCATTTTAATGCTAAAGGGTGCTTTATTATAATAAAATTATAATATCTGTAGAACAAATGAAAATCATGCGGATATTTGTATTTGAAATTGAACTAAAAAAAATAAAACACCCATTTCATCCTTCTGCCAGAAAATGTTCGTGTGGACGAATATACTTCACCATTTAGACAAATGTAGATTCATATATTAGCTGCGAAATAATTTTTTTTTTACAAATCCGTTAGAACTATATTTATGATTTTCTACGACATAAAAATACATTGTTTGCCGCGCTCGTTACCGTTGCAACCCACGCGCCCGGCCGGAGAAATATCGCGCTGCTTGGTGAATTTTCACCCCAAAAACGCCTCCAAAGTCAATCTAACTACATGAACTAATATAATAACCTTGTTTATGAATACTGTAAAGCATTTTGTCAAAATATCAGAAACTTGAGATAATCCAAAGAAAAGTCGCGAAGCGGATAAACTGTTGTTTACCGGCCGCCATTTTGTCTTCAACTTTGGTTTTGTGGTGGTCGATGACGCCACATTTGAAATCACGGTTCTGATTGGCTGAATGGACCGAACCCACATGGTTTATTTTTGGCAAATTGGCCACTCACAGAGCTTTCTTTTGATACCGAATGTGTGGGTGTCGACTTTATGAATGGTTGCGTAAATTCATTCATCAGGACATAGTAAAATCTCCCAAATATGGGCAGCAACTGTATCACATGCTTTTTAAACTCGACTGCAAAAAATCTGTCACTGAATCTACGCAAGGAAAAATATACACATCTAGAAAAATCTGTCAGCTATCCAATGATACCAAATTTTCGCGTGCCAGTTTAGTGTGATGGAAATGAAAATTGTTACAACAGAGGCAGGTGCATTTGGGCCGATTTTCGGCCCTGGTCACCTGCAGGGTTAAAGTGGGGCCATATCAATGCACTTTGCAAACATACATTTATACAAAAATTGGATAATTTATCAATGAGAATAGGCCAGTCGTTGAAACATCAGATTATAAAGTATGCATTTTTGGCAAAATCACAACATTTACTGGATGTGACCTAGACGGTCGTTTTAGACAATCATTTTTTACTAAAGTGCCGAGTAAAACATAGTGTCAAGTGAATTGACACGTGACATGTGATACATGTAAGAAAGGTTACGTCAGACACTGCCATGTTTGTTACGGAACTCCCCCAGTTCTCATTCCATCTCTCTGACCTACTTTAGGAGTTCCTGCAACAATTGGGTGAGAACGAGGTGGCCGTCAACAAGAACATCATTGGTCAGTTTGGTGTTGGCTTCTATTCAACCTTCATGGTCAGTGAGAAGGTGGACGTTTACACTCGCTCCTCCAAGCCGGACTCCATCGGCTATAGTTGGCACTCTGACGGGTAGGTGGCGCCACAACGCTCTTGTGAACTGGTCGTTATCATTTGCGAAATTTAGAACATTCTTTAAAAGGTCCACCAGGGGGAGCCATGGTAGTTAGACGTCATTGGTCACGCAATTTAGTCTTCTAAGTGACTACCAGGGGGAGCCACGGTAGTTAGACGTCATTGGCTACTTTAGTCTTCTAAGTGACTGCCAGGGGGAGCCACGGTAGTTAGACGTCATTGGCCACTTTAGTCTTCTAAGTGACTACCAGGGGGAGCCACGGTAGTTAGACGTCATTGGCCACTTTAGTCTTCTAAGTGACTACCTGGTTCCATTGGAACCGTTTATCTAATTAGTACAACTCCATTTGATTAGGGTCAATGATAGTTACTAATGTGTTACTAATGTGGGTCCTTAGACTTGAACTATTTCTTTATCTAATTAGTTTATCTAACGGTCAGCGGGCTCCCTTGAACTCCACCAGTCTTATCTGTTGTAATCACCAGTCTTGGTCAGTCTTTAAGACAGGCAGGAGGGTCTCTGTATCAGTCTTTAAGACAGGCAGGAGGGTCTCTGTATCAGTGTTTAAGACAGACAGGAGGGTCTCTGTATCAGTCTTTAAGACAGACAGGAGGGCTACTGTCTATGCACCTTCCTCCTTTGCAATGACAGGTTACATTTGGTTGACAATGGTGACAATAAGCCACTGTTGCATTGAGACTTGGTGACCACCGCCCACAGCAAGCACCCTCTGTTTGACAGGCTGGGGACATACAATATCTCTGAGGCAGACGGCGTAGAGAGGGGCACAAAGATCACCCTCCACCTCAAGGGCGATTGCTACGACTTCGCAAAGGAAGATATCATCAAAGGTTTGTACCACTTCTTTTTAAATATTACCAGTGGGGACACATCCACCAGTGGGGACACATCCACCAGTGGGGACACATCCACCAGTGGGGACACATCCACCAGTGGGACACATCCACCAGTGGGACACATCCACCAGTGGGGACACATCCACCAGTGGGACACATCCACCAGTGGGGACACATCCACCAGTGGGGACACATCCACCAGTGGGGACACATCCACCAGTGGGGACACATCCACCAGTGGGAACACATCCACCAGTGGGACACATCCACCAGTGGGGACACATCCACCAGTGGGACACATCCACCAGTGGGACACATCCACCAGTGGGACACATCCACCAGTGGGACACATCCACCAGTGGGGACACATCCACCAGTGGGACACATCCACCAGTGGGACACATCCACCAGTGGGACACATCCACCAGTGGGACACATCCACTAGTGGGACACATCCACCAGTGGGGACACATCCACCAGTGGGACACATCCACCAGTGGGACACATCCACCAGTGGGACACATCCACCAGTGGGACACATCCACCAGTGGGGACACATCCACCAGTGGGGACACATCCACCAGTGTGGACACATCCACCAGTGGGGACACATCCACCAGTGGGGACACATCCAACAGCGGGGACACATCCACCAGTGGGACACATCCACCAGTGGGGACACATCCACCAGTGGGACACATCCACCAGTGGGGACACATCCACCAGTGGGACACATCCACCAGTGGGACACATCCACCAGTGGGGACACATCCACCAGTGGGGACACATCCACCAGTGGGGACACATCCACCAGTGGGGACACATCCACCAGTGGGACACATCCACCAGTGGGACACATCCACCAGCGCGGACACATCCAACAGCGGGGACACATCCACCAGTGGGACACATCCACCAGTGGGACACATCCACCAGTGGGGACACATCCACTGGTCACACAGATAATTCAGTCCCGAACCAGTTTGTAATTTTGAGTCACCTGTAGCTAAACAAAAGATGTCTCGTATTCATAACCCAAATAATCGATAATGTGAACTGTGCCATGTAAAAATTTACTTTAATTTTAATCCAGTGCCATTTATGAGTCATAAAGATTTTGTAATTGCAAGATAGAAAAATTAGGTGATACTGTAATAGAGAATGAAAAATTAATCTTGAGTGTAATTGATCTGTAACTAACTAAGTAGCAAACTGAAATGTATGCAGCCAAATTGATGAAAAAAATGCAGAGTCATCTTTCTAGTGTGACATCTCATGACTAGGCCATTGTGAGGCATCTGTGCCAAAGTAAACTTGATTGATTAATGCGGTTCTAGGACTCGTATTCCGACTTGGGTATTTGACTCTAATTAACAGATGCTCCCTCGTCATCCAATCCACCTGTTGCGTAACATGTCTATAAATAGTATTACAAGAGATACAGTTGGGATGATTCGCGATTATGTGGCATCTCCAGTCATATCCTAGCAACAGTCTTAGGCGGTTTATACACAATAACTCTGACAATGTATGTTGGTATCTATTTATAGTTAAACAAGGAAAGTGTCCATTATTTTTTCAGCCAAACGTCTGCTTGGTCGTCTGTAAAACTTGTATGTCGGACTGTAGAAGTGTCATCTGGTCAGTGATGTCATTCGTCCAGGTACTGGTCAATTGTTTGGGGACACACGACATACATTGCTAAGTTCTTGAACATGTGAGATCAAGATGGCGGACATCTTGATGACCTCGACACAAAATGAATGAGAGTGTTAACCCTTCATGAAAAACGCTTTGAACAGTCCTGAAGACTGGATACTGCACTATATAAGAACTTGCCTTTACATACCCATTGAGTGTTCACCAACCATCACAATGTTGTTCAAAGTCTTGTATGTTTTGTTTGTCTTTTATTTATTGCAGATGTCATCAAAAAGTACAGCAACTTTGTTGGTGTTCCTATCTATCTTAACGGAAAGAAAGTCAACGTAATTCAGGTAGGTTTTGACTTGTGTTACACACTAAGACCACCATAGTGCCCCACTCACAAATGTACTGCGTTTCAGGTCAGATTTGATAGATTTGTCATCGTATGACATGGTTAATAATGACACAGTTGTTGTTTTCATATGTATCATAATCATAACTGAACATTGTCAGTTTCTAGTCTCAAATTTAATTTATATCACTCAAATATTGCTCACATCACCCATATGTTTGGTGAGAAATAAATAAATAAAATAAAACCAATTAAGAATAATCTGAATGTCAAAAATTAAGCATAATCTGAATGTCAAGAATTAAGAATAATCTGAATGTCAAGAATTAAGAATAATCTCAATCTTGGTGCACAGTATTTACGATATTACTTACCAAGAATTATTGCCTCCCTGCCATGTAAAATAGGTAAACCTCAGTTACATTTCAGTTACTATTTGTTATTTCGTGTTTTGCAGGCGCTCTGGACGGCAGACACGCGGGACATCACAGAAGACATGCATGAGGAGTTCTACAGGTTCATCTCAAACTCGTTTGACAAGCCCCGGTTCAACCTGCACTACAAGGCCGACGCCCCCCTCAACATTCGGGCCCTCTTCTACGTGCCCGAGTACAAGCCCAGTAAGTCTCTAGTCTCTACAGGTTCCTCCAGTCCCGTCAGTCCATATGCATTCTGGGATTGTTTTTATGTGCTAGGAAGTGGGTGGTGTATTTTCCATATCTAGGGTAAGGATGGGATTAGATTTGATTCAAATTCAAAATTTTGAATATTCGAGCCTTTTTCCGCTATCCGATTCCATTCGATTAAAAATTTGAAGCTGCATAAACGAATATCGGTCGAATATTTTCCTTCAAGTCCTCCGCAACAAATTCAATCACTGGCGATCTTCTGATCTGACTTAACTATGAAAACAACATATACCTGCAAAACCACTCATCGCGTATCTTATACATACATACACTAGGTCACAACATAAAATCACTGACATTACAGAAACAAATAAACTTCACCATAGATCATGTCGAGTTTTGCGCGAGTTTGTTTTGTTCATTTTATTATTTACTGGAATTTAAATGATTTTATTTTGTAACGTGTGTGTCTGTGTTTGTGCGTGCATGCGTGTGTGTACATAAAATATGTGAGAAGTTTGGCGTCTATAAGAAGTCGTTTTCATGGTTAGGTCAGAAAGTAAGCAAAAAGATTGATGGTGGTAAAGCGTATAGCCATGATGCCGACGACTCCAGCTTGGACTGGTCAGTGATCTTGTGTCCATGGCCATGGGATGACGCTGTGTCCCGGCAAGACATCTCAAAACCGTTCAGTATTCTAATTGAATTCAAAGCCACTCAGTATTTGATTCATTTTCGAAATTTCGAGGATATTCGATTCGAGTGAAATTCCAGATTCGTCCCACCTTAACATAGGGGCGATTTGGTTGTAATGATGGCCTCGTTACTGTCACGCTCGTCTACTTTTTATTTGGTTGAATTGGTTGTGTTGATGTTATGTAATGTTTTGTGCTTAGACAGTGTGGAACTTGTAAGTACAGTTACTGTAATAAATCAGATATATCCCATCACCACAGCAGAGTACAGTGACATCTGCTCTCTTATGAGTGCCTAATAAATGTCCCAGCAATTTATTAATTTCATGAGTTATATGCCCACCTTATTTGGCACTATACCTTTATTAGGTTTAGAAATGTTTACCTACCTTATTTGGCACTATACATTTATTTGCTTTAGGGACTCACCAATAGAACTTTTTGTTAGGAGAATGATTGTATTTTTATAGCATTAATTCACAGAGCAATTTTTGTTGGGCCATTTTTTTAGGGTAAATGACAATAGATCCAAGTGAGGGGTTGACAGTTGTCATTTGTTATTTCAGCCCTGTTTGACATGAGCAGAGAGACGGACGTCGCTGTGACCTTGTACAGTCGCAAGGTCATGATCATCGCCAAGGCCAACCACATCCTCCCTCGGTGGTTGCGCTTTGTCAAAGGTATAAGGTCATGTGACATTCACATGACTTCTTTACACCATGTGACACCCTGCCCTGTCAAGTGAAGGGTTCTTGTAGAACTGTTACTGCTGGTGACAAGACTGGTGACAGGAGTGATGGTGACAAGACTGGTGACAGGAGTGATGGTGACAAGACTGGTGACAGGAGTGATGGTGACAAGACTGGTGGCAGGAGTGATGGTGACAAGACTGGTGACAGGAGTGATGGTGACAAGACTGGTGACAGGAGTGATGGTGACAAGACTGGTGGCAGGAGTGATGGTGACAAGACTGGTGACAGGAGTGATGGTGACAAGACTGGTGGCAGGAGTGATGGTGACAAGACTGGTGGCAGGAGTGATGGTGACAAGACTCGTGACAGGAGTGATGGTGACAAGACTGGTGACAGGAGTGATGGTGACAAGACTGGTGACAGGAGTGATGGTGACAAGATTCGTGACAGGAGTGATGGTGACAAGACTGGTGACAGGAGTGATGGTGACAAGACTGGTGGCAGGAGTGATGGTGACAAGACTGGTGACAGGAGTGATGGTGACAAGACTGGTGGCAGGAGTGATGGTGACAAGACTGGTGACAGGAGTGATGGTGACAAGACTGGTGACAGGAGTGATGGTGACAAGACTGGTGACAGGAGTGATGGTGACAAGACTGGTGACAGGAGTGATGGTGACAAGACTGGTGACAGGAGTGATGGTGACAAGACTGGTGGCAGGAGTGATGGTGACAAGACTGGTGACAGGAGTGATGGTGACAAGACTGGTGGCAGGAGTGATGGTGACAAGACTGGTGACAGGAGTGATGGTGACAAGACTGGTGACAGGAGTGATGGTGACAAGACTGGTGGCAGGAGTGATGGTGACAAGACTGGTGACAGGAGTGATGGTGACAAGACTGGTGGCAGGAGTGATGGTGACAAGACTGTTGACAGGAGTGATGGTGACAAGACTGGTGACAGGAGTGATGGTGACAAGACTGGTGACAGGAGTGATGGTGACAAGACTGGTGGCAGGAGTGACAGTAAAATTGTACATTTTTTCAAAACGAAAGACCAACGATGTATCACCCAGGCACTGAGGTGGGACCCACAAAATTGCCTGACATTAACAAAGTTTTGATTTGAAACCGGAGACCATTCCACTGAGATAAAAAGCTCTTAAGGAAAATTCATCTTAAACAAAACCCGGGGGGGAGTGGGGGGGGGGGACACAATACATATTGCACTCTCGATCAGGTGAACATGGATTCCAATTCTTCTGCCATGTTTAGCCATCAGCAGATGTGTGCACTACGCTGCTACAGTTCACTGAGTTGTATGAATTAGTGCCTGGCTACAGACTTTGGTGGATATTTGTGTACAACTAGAATTTACCAAGTAATTGAATTGCAACATGGCTGAATGCTTTCCTGAGACAGAGATCATGTTTCATTGACCAGGTTTGTCTGGGAGTAAAGTGTACAGTGGCTTTGAGCAGGTCTGGATAATGTTCTACAATAACTTGATCTTTGTTGTACTAATGCGTGCTCATGCGTACATGTCACTGTCACCTAGGTGCATGTCATTGTCACCTGTGTACATGTCATTGTCACCTGTGTGCATGTCATTGTCACCTGTGTACATGTCATTGTCACCTGTGTACATGTCATTGTCACCTGTGTACATGTCATTGTCACCTGTGTGCATGTCATTGTCACCTGTGTACATGTCATTGTCACCTGTGTGCATGTCATTGTCACCTGTGTACATGTCATTGTCACCTGTGTACATGTCATTGTCACCTGTGTACATGTCATTGTCACCTGTGTGCATGTCATTGTCACCTGTGTACATGTCATTGTCACCTGTGTGCATGTCATTGTCACCTGTGTACATGTCATTGTCACCTGTGTGCATGTCATTGTCACCTGTGTACATGTCATTGTCACCTGTGTGCATGTCATTGTCACATGTGTACATGTCATTGTCACCTGTGTACATGTCATTGTCACCTGTGTACATGTCATTGTCACCTGTGTGCATGTCATTGTCACCTGTGTACATGTCATTGTCACCTGTGTGCATGTCATTGTCACCTGTGTACATGTCATTGTCACCTGTGTGCATGTCACTGTCACCTGTGTACATGTCACTGTCACCTGTGTTGACAGGTGTGGTGGACAGTGAGGACATTCCCCTCAATCTGAGTCGGGAACTGCTTCAAGACAGCGCACTCATCCGGTGAGAACTCACTTTCACTTTCTCATCAAATATCTTATCTTTTAAAACACCTTAAAATTTACTTTTTTCACTTGTTCCGTGTAGAATTTAAAGCAAATGACTCAGTGTCTATATTGAAGTGTAGACTCATTTACACTGGTTTGTCTTTGGAGTTTTAGTTTAAATCATCTGAGAGACTGTTCAGTTGTGAACCCAGAATTATTATTATTAATTATTATTAATTCAGATCTGTTGCCAAAATATATAATCAATCCAAAGTGTTCATTTTATACATTAAATAAAATCAATAGCAATGTTCTTAAATGACAATGACACCTTTGTAAGGATTTTTGATAGTAACCCGTCCGTCCGTCCGTCCGTCCGTCCGTCCGTCCGTCCGTCCGTTCGTTCGTTCGTTCGTCCGCATGCTTGCACATATGCATCCATTTTCACAATGGTCCACAGTCCAGAACATGAGCGTCTGGTGACATGTGATTGATGACAGATTGAGGACACAGACTGTCCCTGTCACAGGCATTAATCAGTATTCTATTAGTTCGTCCAAGTCACAGCTGCATCCTGCGTCTTCAACAGAATTAATAAGCTTCATGTTTCCCAAATTTGTAGCTTTTCATTGACATCAGCATTTCTGCCTTTGCCAACCAATTTTTAATACGATCTCGATTACAAAATCAGTGTGTGGCGTGCTTTCTGTAGCACTGTTTGCAGCAGTGGAGGAAATGTGTGCGACTCTGGTGGAAAATGTTCGAAGACATGGCTCCATCTGGTGTACAATTGTTTTGCAACTGAATGAATGGGTGTTTGGTGACTTTATAATTATTTATCATTTGAAGAGCATATTGGACACATAACAGCAAGACTAAATACCAGGACACACTGTCAGATCTATTTCAAAATGAACTCAGCCTGTCTTGTCCAAAAGATAGATTGGCAGGCTTCTAGATAAAGCTACGAATTTCTTGAAAAATAATAAATATACCCAGGCATTTGTGTGCAATGATATGATGCTTTGAAGAGCACATAATGTTGTCACACTGATATAAATATCTTGCGTATATATAGCAAGCATTGATGGTTAAAAATAACGGACAGACGGACAGACAGATAAACCAAGTATACAGTTTCATTTGGGAATTATAAGAGACAAATTGTACAGTTCTTGGAACTTCAAAAATGTGCACTTAGCCTTGACCCTGTGTGTCGGGTTGCTGACCCTGTGTGTCGGGGTGTTGACCCTGTGTGTCGGGGTGTTGACCCTGTGTGTCGGGGTGTTGACCCTGTATGTCGGGGTGTTGACCCTGTATGTCGGGGTGTTGACACTGTGTCGGGGTGTTGATCCTGTGTGTCGGGGTGTTGATCCTGTGTGTCGGGGTGTTGACCCTGTGTGTCGGGGTGTTGACCCTGTGTGTCGGGGTGTTGACCCTGTGTGTCGGGGTGTTGACCCTGTGTGTCGGGGTGTTGATCCTGTGTGTCGGGGTGTTGACCCTGTGTGTCGGGGTGTTGATCCTGTGTGTCGGGGTGTTGACCCTGTGTGTCGGGGTGTTGACCCTGTGTGTCGGGGTGTTGACCCTGTGTGTCGGGTGTTGACCCTGTGTGTCGGGGTGTTGACCATGTGTGTCGGGGTGTTGACCCTGTGTGTCGGGGTGTTGACCCTGTGTGTCGGGGTGTTGACCCTGTGTGTCGGGGTGTTCCAGCAAGCTGCGGTGGGTGCTGACGAACCGACTCCTGAAGTTCTTCCTGGAGCGGGCCAAGAAAGACCCGGCCAAGTACCTCCAGTTCTACGAGGACTACGGCCTGTTCTTCCGCGAGGGCATCGTCACCACCCCGGAGCAGGAGATGAGGGTGAGGGCAGAACACTTTCATCAATACTCCCATAACCTGTTATCCTTGAAAACATCTCTTAACTTCCTGATCTTTTGTTTGGTAAAACTGTCTGCTTTTATGTGTACTTAGTAACTTAAGTTAACCCTTTAGAGCTCAGCCATTTTATGTAAAGTCTTTGGATCCTCAGATAAGTAGGTAAGATTCTGAAAAATGATAGGTGTGTCCATTTTTGGGGCATGTGTCTTTTATTATTGAATTTGCATTATTGCAAGTTAACATATTTTAAAGAGCATATAATTATCAATATTTTACTATAACATGACAAATTACGTGACGTAACTTGTTTAAGCTTCATTTCTTACTGCTACAAGTTGTATTCATTTGAAAGACAATGTAATTACCTACATATCGGTATCTGTATTATTATTATAGCTTAGATATATGTTGCGTATACACGAGTACAATGGACACTCGACAGCAAGAGAAGCTAGTTCCCAGTCAGAGTAGAGCAGCCAAGTGTTCCTGCTACAAACCTGGCCAGCCTCAGTCGCAACATCAGCAAGTGAACAACAGCACAGCCCTGCATTAACTTTGTCGTTGTAGCAATGCTGATAGTTAAACTACCTACAGTACAACCAAACCAAATCACGTGACCCACACTGGCAGTATTTATTATATCCTAAATCTTTTCTCTCACCTGTCCAGCATAAATCCAGTGACCACAGCCTGTCCTATAATATCTATCAAAAGATTAGCCTTGACCACTTAAGGAATATTATCTTTTCACTACTGGTTTTGTAAAAAAATGTATCAAAATAGAAGAAAACCATACTGTTGAAAAGTCTTAAATTCGTTCTCAGTTTCTGGCATCATGCTAGTGATACGCTGTTCAATTTTTTCAACTTTGCATCCCTCCAGTGTAACACTAACATTCACACCGTGCATGACACCCATCAATATTTAACAAAATAACCGTGTTTTTCTGCACACACACGTGTCCTGTAAATCAAAATGGCAAAAAATCTCTGCCAGCAACACTCTTCCAAAGATGTGTCATTTCATTGCCAGTATAGTCTACCACCACTAGGCCTGCTGGGATGTGATCTATTGCACTAGTTTCCTGGAAAAATATTTATTTAAAACTTGATATAGCACTGTTTTCTAGGCACCTTGCTGTTATGCAACGTAACAGGATGAGTGACAGAACAGTGTCACCTTTATATACAGTGTACACAGAGTGTACACACAGTGCACATACATTGTAGCACTGTACACATAGTGTACAGATAATGTACACACAGTGCATACACAATATGTACACAGTGTATATGCATTGTACGCAGTGTACATATACATGCACAATTACACACATGCATACACCATGCATACATACAGAGTTTACACACACACACACACACACACACACACACACACACACACACACACACACACACACACACACACACACACACACACACACACACACACACACACACACACACACACACACACACACACACACACATTGGGGGGAATGTGGGTGACATTTATTTCACTGTGACTGTGTGTGATGACTATTTTATATACTACAAGGTAGCGTCTCTCTTCTGAGTAATTTAATGAAGTGTCTTGTAATATATTTGATTATAATGACCTGTAGACATTTTGTAGACATTCATTTTATGCCGTTATTTGCGATGGTTTTGTCATGACAATATGTTATTTGACTACAGACAGCTACATAGCTTGCTGTGCTTTGCTAGTTATTTTCCATGGTAGATAAGCTAGACAATATTGGCCAGTGTAATTTTTCAGTTCACATGTAACTATGTGTTTTATTTTTCTGTGCAATCACTGCAATAATTCTTGGTATTATACAACACTTTATGTCATTTAACTGAAACGCCGTGATGACAGGTCACATGATTTACATCCGTTCTTGCGTCTGTCCCTATAATTACAAAATCCCCTGTATCCTCCGTGAAAAGACTTTCACCTTTACCCTTCCTCAAGGTCGCAGATAAAAACTCAGCTCTCAGTGCCATTGGATGCTGCCTAATCTTGTACGATCAGTGTTTAATTTTGCAGATTGTGCGTTGCTAACTTCCGTGAAGCACGTAACATTTAATCTGTTAATTTGGCTCAATGTGCCAAGTAAAAGATTCAAATTCAGAACAGTTGATCTAAGTGATGCAAACATCGTTAATCAGGGAGCAATTTCTTATTTGGCGATCAGTTGCCATGACAACTAATGAGTTAATTTATCTCCAGTGTCATTGGCTAGTCTTTTATCACATAGGTTTCTCTAAAACGTTGTTTTTATGGCTGACAACTGTGGTCGCTGGGCGGCATCAGCTTAGTGTGTGCAGCAAACGCACGTTTTGTGTGTGAATCATCAAATTAAAAACTAAAATGCTAATCTGGCTAGATTTTGTTACTATTTAAAGCATTGAATCACATTCTGGTTAATTGGTGATGTTTCTTTGATGCATACGTCCCCGCCTTGGTTTCTTCTGCTCAGTTTTGTCAGGACCAAATCAGTTCAGTTACGAGGATGTAATAGTCATTGTAATGATAGTTTTTGTTAATGATGATTTTACGCATTCAACAATATTATTTTAAAAAAAAACCAAAACTATTTCATCAGGTTTCCAACTATCTCAGCTGCAGTTTAAACCTACACCAGACTACTTTGATTCTGTTTGACCCTATGTCAGACTACTGCCCTCTGTCCAACACGGCCCCTCTGTCCAACACGGCCCCTCTGTCCAACACGGCCCCTCTGTCCAACACGGCCCCTCTGTCCAACACGGCCCCTCTGTCCAACACGGCCCCTCTGTCCAACACGGCCCCTCTGTCCAACAGGGCCCCTCTGTCCAACACGGCCCCTCTGTCCAACACGGCCCCTCTGTCCAACACGGCCCCTCTGTCCAACACGGCCCCTCTGTCCAACACGGCCCCTCTGTCCAACACGGCCCCTCTGTCCAACACGGCCCCTCTGTCCAACACGGCCCCTCTGTCCAACACGGCCCCTCTGTCCAACACGGCCCCTCTGTCCAACACGGCCCCTCTGTCCAACACGGCCCCTCTGTCCAACACGGCCCCTCTGTCCAACACGGCCCCTCTGTCCAACACGGCCCCTCTGTCCAACACGGCCCCTCTGTCCAACACGGCCCCTCTGTCCAACACGGCCCCTCTGTCCAACAGGGCCCCTCTGTCCAACACGGCCCCTCTGTCCAACACGGCCCCTCTGTCCAACACGGCCCCTCTGTCCAACACGGCCCCTCTGTCCAACACGGCCCCTCTGTCCAACACGGCCCCTCTGTCCAACACGGCCCCTCTGTCCAACACGGCCCCTCTGTCCAACACGGCCCCTCTGTCCAACACAACCCCTCTGTCCAACACGGCCCCTCTGTCCAACACAACCCCTCTGTCCAACACGGCCCCTCTGTCCAACACGGCCCCTCTGTCCAACACGGCCCCTCTGTCCAACACGGCCCCTCTGTCCAACACGGCCCCTCTGTCCAACACGGCCCCTCTGTCCAACACGGCCCCTCTGTCCAACACAACCCCTCTGTCCAACACGGCCCCTCTGTCCAACACAACCCCTCTTTCCAACACAACCCCTCTGTCCAACACAACCCCTCTGTCCAACACAACCCCTCTGTCCAACACAACCCCTCTGTCCAACACAACCCCTCTGTCCAACACGGCCCCTCTGTCCAACACAACCCCTCTGTCCAACACAACCCCTCTGTCCAACACGGCCCCTCTGTCCAACACAACCCCTCTGTCCAACACGGCCCCTCTGTCCAACACGGCCCCTCTGTCCAACACAACCCCTCTGTCCAACACAACCCCTCTGTCCAACACAACCCCTCTGTCCAACACAACCCCTCTGTCCAACACAACCCCTCTGTCCAACACGGCCCCTCTGTCCAACACAACCCCTCTGTCCAACACAACCCCTCTGTCCAACACAACCCCTCTGTCCAACACAACCCCTCTGTCCAACACAACCCCTCTGTCCAACACGGCCCCTCTGTCCAACACGGCCCCTCTGTCCAACACGGCCCCTCTGTCCAACACAACCCCTCTGTCCAACACGGCCCCTCTGTCCAACACAACCCCTCTGTCCAACACGGCCCCTCTGTCCAACACGGCCCCTCTGTCCAACACAACCCCTCTGTCCAACACAACCCCTCTGTCCAACACGGCCCCTCTGTCCAACACAACCCCTCTGTCCAACACAACCCCTCTGTCCAACACGGCCCCTCTGTCCAACACAACCCCTCTGTCCAACACGGCCCCTCTGTCCAACACAACCCCTCTTTCCAACACAACCCCTCTGTCCAACACAACCCCTCTGTCCAACACAACCCCTCTGTCCAACACAACCCCTCTGTCCAACACAACCCCTCTGTCCAACACGGCCCCTCTGTCCAACACGGCCCCTCTGTCCAACACAACCCCTCTGTCCAACACGGCCCCTCTGTCCAACACGGCCCCTCTGTCCAACACAACCCCTCTGTCCAACACGGCCCCTCTGTCCAACACGGCCCCTCTGTCCAACACAACCCCTCTGTCCAACACAACCCCTCTGTCCAACACAACCCCTCTGTCCAACACAACCCCTCTGTCCAACACGGCCCCTCTGTCCAACACAACCCCTCTGTCCAACACAACCCCTCTGTCCAACACAACCCCTCTGTCCAACACAACCCCTCTGTCCAACACAACCCCTCTGTCCAACACGGCCCCTCTGTCCAACACGGCCCCTCTGTCCAACACGGCCCCTCTGTCCAACACAACCCCTCTGTCCAACACGGCCCCTCTGTCCAACACAACCCCTCTGTCCAACACGGCCCCTCTGTCCAACACGGCCCCTCTGTCCAACACAACCCCTCTGTCCAACACAACCCCTCTGTCCAACACGGCCCCTCTGTCCAACACAACCCCTCTGTCCAACACAACCCCTCTGTCCAACACGGCCCCTCTTTCCAACACAACCCCTCTGTCCAACACAACCCCTCTGTCCAACACGGCCCCTCTGTCCAACACGGCCCCTCTGTCCAACACAACCCCTCTGTCCAACACGGCCCCTCTGTCCAACACGGCCCCTCTGTCCAACACGGCCCCTCTGTCCAACACAACCCCTCTGTCCAACACGGCCCCTCTGTCCAACACAACCCCTCTGTCCAACACAACCCCTCTGTCCAACACAACCCCTCTGTCCAACACGGCCCCTCTGTCCAACACAACCCCTCTGTCCAACACAACCCCTCTGTCCAACACAACCCCTCTGTCCAACATGGCCCGGCCCCTCTGTCCAACACGGCCCCTCTGTCCAACACGGCCCCTCTGTCCAACACGGCCCCTCTGTCCAACATGGCCCGGCCCCTCTGTCCAACACGGCCCCTCTGTCCAACACAACCCCTCTGTCCAACACAACCCCTCTGTCCAACACGGCCCCTCTGTCCAACACAACCCCTCTGTCCAACACGGCCCCTCTGTCCAACACAACCCCTCTGTCCAACATGGCCCCTCTGTCCAACACAACCCCTCTGTCCAACATGGCCCCTCTGTCCAACATGGCCCCTCTGTCCAACACAACCCCTCTGTCCAACACGGCCCCTCTGTCCAACACAACCCCTCTGTCCAACACGGCCCCTCTGTCCAACACGGCCCCTCTGTCCAACACAACCCCTCTTTCCAACACAACCCCTCTGTCCAACACGGCCCCTCTGTCCAACACAACCCCTCTTTCCAACACGGCCCCTTGGTCTGCCTGTTATATATATATATATATATATATATATATATATATATATATATATATATGTATATATATATATATATATACATACAGAGGATAACACAATAAATCACACAGAAGTACACTTATACTTACACTTACACCTAGTTCAATGTGGTCCTCAAAAAAGTAGCAATAACATAAGTAATTTAAGAAAATAAAAATAAATAAATAAAAACAGTAACAACATAATTACATTAAAATATTTTTAAATACAGGTAAATAAATGTTATCATTCTAGACATGGCTGGATATGTCCCCCCCCTTGTGCTCATGCTCTGTGTTGTTTCCCCTCTCCACAGGAGGAGATTGCTAAGTTGCTGCGGTTTGAGTCGTCGGCCTTACAGCCGGGGGAGATGATGAGTCTGGACGACTACGCCAGTCGCATGAAGGCGGGGGCTCGCGAGATCTACTACCTCTCTGCCCCCAGGTCAGTGTTATGTACAGTCGCATGAAGGCGGGGGCTCGCGAGATCTACTACCTCTCTGCCCCCAGGTCAGTGTTATGTACAGTCGCATGAAGGCGGGGGCTCGCGAGATCTACTACCTCTCTGCCCCCAGGTCAGTGTTGTACAGAGCAACCCCCTGTAGGACTTGGTATGGACAGTTGCCCAGTGGACAGTTGCCCAGTGGACAGTTGGACTAAGGTTATTCCTACATTCAGTGAGACAGTGACACAGTTGTAGACGGAATTTACAGTGATATAGAAAATATTAAATTTCCCAGCTGGGACTTTGCATACAAGCTTTTTAAAAGTCATAATCTATAAACCTGCAACACTGACAAGAGATATGGCTACAAATACAGAGAAAGAACAAACTACTTTATAATATAAGTTACCTCTACCATGCATAGGTATATTTACCCTGCATAATGCCCTGCCACCCTGTGTGGGTGGGTGGCTGAACCAGGGCTAAATACATAACACGATCCATACAGGGCATAGACATTTTTGAAAAGCCTTAAGTTTTATTGGACCTAATTCAAGGCCTTTAATTTTACAAAGTAGTCTTAAAAAGCTTGAATTTGACTGGGGTCAGTTAAACTTATTGTTGGCCCATTGGTCAAAAGGTCATCAACAGGCAGCAAATCTTAGCACTATATCATTATCAGCATTTGGAATTATGAACATATATAATAAATCTCGTGCTCACTGGTTTTTTACCAGTAAAAGTGGTGGTTGAAGTGGATTAAAACTATATACGTTATTACAATATTCTTTAATTTTTTTTCAAATAGCCTTGAAATATCTTGAGTGGCTTTGAGTCCCCCTACACGACCCCCCTACACGACCCCTTGTGTTGTAGCCGGCAGCTGGCGGAGTCTCCCCCTACATGACCCCCCTACATGACCCCCCTTGTGTTGTAGCCGGCAGCTTGCGGAGACGTCCTCCTACATGACCCCTCCTACATGACCCCCCTTGTGTTGTAGTCGGCAGCTGGCGGAGACGTCCCCCTACATGACCCCCCTTGTGTTGTAGTCGGCAGCTGGCGGAGACGTCCCCCTACATGACCCCCCTTGTGTTGTAGCCGGCAGCTTGCGGAGACGTGCCCCTACATGACCCCCCTTGTGTTGTAGCCGGCAGCTTGCAGAGACGTCCCCCTACATGACCCCCCTTGTGTTGTAGTCGGCACCTGGCGGAGACGTCCCCCTACATGACCCCCCTTGTGTTGTAGCCGGCAGCTTGCGGAGACGTGCCCCTACATGACCCCCCTTGTGTTGTAGCCGGCAGCTGGCGGAGACGTCCCCCTACATGACCCCCCTTGTGTTGTAGCCGGCAGCTTGTGGAGACGTCCCCCTACATGACCCCCCTTGTGTTGTAGTCGGCAGCTGGCGGAGACGTCCCCCTACATGACCCCCCTTGTGTTGTAGCCGGCAGCTGGCGGAGACGTCCCCCTACATGGAGGCGATGCGGGAGCAGGATGTGGAGGTCCTCTTCTGCTACGAGCCGTACGACGAACTTGTCCTCATGAACCTGGCACAGTTCGACCGCAAGAACCTCAAGTCCATAGAGAACGAGGTGACCAACGAGGCACCAGCAAGCACCAAGACACAGCCTCAGGTGGATGCGCCACCTGGTGAGTTGAAAGGTCGCAGGTTATAGGTCACGTGGAACAGTCGTTGTCTTGTCATTTGTAAAGACCGTAAATAACAAGTTGTAATGGATTATGGCGACTTGTAATCGGATTAGCTCAATTTTGACATAACTGTTTCAAAATGTGTTGTTGTTAATGTAAATAATTGTTTTTCAAAGTATGTGGAGCTGTTAATTGTGTGCATTGTACCAATGCACCGGCAAACAACATGCAGAACTGCGTGAAGATCAGTGTTGTTTGTTGTCACATTGCAATTAGAGTAGAGCTAGAGAACAAACACACTGACTGTGACACTTGGAGTGATTCTAACTGTCCTTGTGTCCTTTCAGTTGAAAAACTTACCAAGGTCGAGGGCGAAGACTTAATGGGGTGGCTCGCTGTTACCCTTGGCAACAAGATCAGCAAGACAAAGGCAGGTGGCAGCACTGTACAGTCAGAACACAACTGGGATTCTCTTTTCGATCCGAAAAGAGTAAAATTGTGTCCTTTGAGAAGTTATATTGTACAGAATGTCTAGCTTTTTAAGGCCATCTCATTATGACATCATTGATTTTGAAATCAAAATCAGTGGCATTTGTATCAGCAAGTTACTGTGCAGACACTAGATGTAAATCTGATTGTGCCCCTTTAAGCATTGCTATGCAAAGAAAGTAAAACTACATACTCACATGAACGAACAAACCTGGTAGTTTTAGGCTACCGATGGTTACATGCACTGTTACCAACTAAATAAGTTTTTTAAAAACAGGCACATATTCCCTTAATAAAATTGTGATTTTAAAGAATTTTACTTTTTTCTCTTGAGTACAATGATCTTCTACATATAACTGATATGCCAAAGTTCCAAAGAACGTGTTAAATTTTGCTAGTGGTGAGAGAAACGTTACAACAAAAAGGGTAAATTTACTGAAAAATAAGTAATTGGAACACCAACATATACAATCCACAACATGTGCGATCAGTGTAGACATTTGTTGAGTCAGTTTCCATTGGCTGATGTGAATGTTGACAGGTGACTGACTGATGTGAATGTTGACAGGTGACTGACCGATGTGAACATTGACAGGTCACTGACCGATGTGAATGTTGACAGGTGACTGACTGATATGAATGTTGACAGGTGACTGACTGATGTGAATGTTGACAGGTGACTGACCGATGTGAACATTGACAGGTCACTGACCGATGTGAATGTTGACAGGTGACTGACTGATGTGAATGTTGACAGGTGACTGACTGATGTGAACATTGACAGGTGACTGACTGATGTGAATGTTGACAGGTGACTGACTGATGTGAATGTTGACAGGTGACTGACTGATGTGAATGTTGACAGGTGACTGACTGATGTGAATGTTGACAGGTGACTGACTGATGTGAATGTTGACAGGTGACTGACTGATGTGAATGTTGACAGGTGACTGACTGATGTGAATGTTGACAGGTGACTGACTGATGTGAATGTTGACAGGTGACTGACTGATGTGAATGTTGACAGGTGACTGACTGATGTGAATGTTGACAGGTGACTGACTGATGTGAATGTTGACAGGTGACTGACTGATGTGAATGTTGACAGGTGACTGACTGATGTGAATGTTGACAGGTGACTGACTGATGTGAATGTTGACAGGTGACTGACTGATGTGAATGTTGACAGGTGACTGACTGATGTGAATGTTGACAGGTGACTGACTGATGTGAATGTTGACAGGTGACTGACTGATGTGAATGTTGACAGGTGACTGACTGATGTGAATGTTGACAGGTGACTGACTGATGTGAATGTTGACAGTTGACTGACTGATGTGAATGTTGACAGGTCACTGACTGATGTGAATGTTGACAGGTCACTGACTGATGTGAATGTTGACAGGTCACTGACTGATGTGAATGTTGACAGGTCACTGACTGATGTGAATGTTGACAGGTCACTGACTGATGTGAATGTTGACAGGTCACTGACTGATGTGAATGTTGACAGGTCACTGACTGATGTGAATGTTGACAGGTGACTGACCGCCTCAAGTCCCACCCGTGCATCATCACGGTGGCTGAGATGGGTGCAGCCCGCCACTTCCTCAAGACGACCCTGGCGGGGAAGAGCGAGGAGGAGAAGTACCGCATCCTGCAGCCCACCCTCGAGATCAACCTCTCTCACCCCATCATCTGCAAGTTGAACAGTCTGAAGACCTCGGACCCGACACTTGCCAAACTTGTTGCTGACCAGGTACCGTTGAGGACACGTTCTCGTTCTTATTCCATGTCGAACATGCAGTGTTTTCCTGGTTGAAATGTGTACTTTTGATGTGAATTTTATGTGTAAATCTTATTTCTGGACAAGATATTCATGAAAATGTTCATCATATTGGAAGAATAAAATGTTCAAACAAGATTTCTTATTTCACATTAAAAAAAAAATTAGTACTATGTTCAATTTTCTTAGATAAATACTGGTGTCTGATGTACCAATTCGATGTATATGTGTGTATATATATGTGTGTGTATATATAATTATATATATATATATATATATATATATATATATATATATATATATATATATATATATATATATATATATATATATATATATATATATATATAAACCCACTAGGACAGTCCTGGTGAGTTATTTTCTTACACTATTACGTATTTGCTTTGCCACCTATTAGAATAATAAGTAAACTATTGACTAGTTAAGACAGAACTCACCAGATGGTGCCACTGTGGACCTGTTTACCATCAACACACTGTAATAACAAGTGGTGAGATGTTCTGCCCACTGCTTCTTGGGTGGTGTGTTGTTGCATTCCAATTAACTCATGTTTATTGTATATATGACTTTGTAAAGCCTACTTGATCCAGTTGCATGAATTTCCCAGTCGTGTTTACAATATCGGTGAGCCCATTGACACACATTGTCAGCTACATGTATAGTATGACTCAAAACACTTGGAGTAGCAGTGACTCTGTGACCACAGCTAGAATCTGGTACATGAACCGGACGCAGAGTAAGTGAAGGCCGTAGTGAAGTGTACATGGCTAACTGGACGTGAACTGTTCACAAACTTGAGAATTACCAGTGTGAACATGGCCCTTGAGAATCCAGGTCCAAATCCTATGTTGTTATGTCAAACCTTGGGCAAGTTTGTTCACTCTACAACGCTCCAGTTCACTCAGTTACATGAATGAATATCTGGCTGTAGACAGTGGTGGATATTGGCATATGAATAGTCTGCGCATTAATTGCATGGCTAAATTCTTCCCATAGAAGAAGTTGAGACCGTGTTTGCTTGAACAGGTCTGCCTGGGAGTAAACTGTAAAGCACTCTGAGCAGTCCTGAGGATTGGATACTGTGCTTCATAAGAACTTACCTGTACTTACCTGTGTCTCTGTCCCAGGTGTATGACAACGCTCTGATTGCGGCTGGACTGGTGGACGACCCAAGGACCATGCTGGCCCGACTGAACGAACTGTTAACGAGGGCACTGGAAAAACACTAGTAGGGCACTGGGAGGGTCAGAGGTCAGGGGGTTATTAGACAACAGTCTTGTCAGTAGTGTATCTGTCATGGCTGCATACCTTCAAGTAGTTATGCGAACATTTACATACATGGTACATTTTAGCTATGCGTGTTAATAATTTATTGTAACGATGTCTTTTTTGTCAAAAATAAGTAATAGTTTCTATAAATTTGCCTAATTGGCAGATGCTACCTGACAGTTAGATGCTGCTCAGTATACATACACCAGGACTGGTTTTGTCAATTGTGCTTCTAATTTAGCATGTAGTTGCTCGTCTACAACAATGTGTTATTTCATACATACAAATATTTCATAATAAAAATGCAGCTGTCTTACACTGGAGTTTTCATTTTGTTATTTTAGATAAACACAATTATAGTAGCAACTTATTAGGAACGTTTCAACCACTGCTAAAGTATCCCTATTAATTACTGATCACTTCAACTACACCACACTCTAGTGCAGGCCTGTTTGGCAGACTGGTTGTTTTATTACCAATCTGAATCCATCTAGCCAAAAGCTGTAATAGCTGTAATATAAACTGAATCGAAAATTTAATTCGCCAGGTCTTGCTGTTTATATTTTAATAGCGCTTTATTAGTCCACTAGATGGCAGCACAACCGGCTGCCTGTGCCGTAAACATGAAAACCGCAATAATATATTATTACGTCAAAACGTCTTTGACCTCCGCAGGCTGGGCGGTGTTTTGTTGTCACATGTTTTTATGAAGACTGATATGACGGATTCCGTGCATGGGTTTTGAAATAGACATATAGTTCAATGTTACATTATAAGGTTTTACGTATTATATTACGAACTGACTGCAATATGTTCATCATATTTGACCCGAATCAAAATGACGTCGGCCGGAGCTGCGACGATCGAGTCGTTAGGACGACCGCTTCTGTCGGTGACAGCGAGGTCACATGACGCCCCCTGTGACCGCTAGTCGAGCTAACAGTCACTGGTCCACGCAGACTTATCGGTGAATCAGTCGGTCGAGCATGAAGATCACCTTTACGTGGTTGAAGTACTAACGTGAACGGAGTGCGTGGACCCGTTCCGCATGAATGCACTCTGCTCGCCCCTCTGAATTGTGGCTCCCAGGTTAATTTACCCGTCGGTATATGGAAAACTAAACTTAGCTGCTTGGTTTGTACTTTGTACATACAGTTCGCAGATACACCGTGTAAACGTAATTCAATTTGATGTATTAAAAATGTTTTCATGACAATAAAAATGACGTCGGTCGGAGACGGAGTGCTCTAGCTGTCGTAATGACCGCTTGTGACGACAGTCGGGTCATCTCCTGGCTCGCGCAGTTAGTCACGCTGCACTCTTTCTGGGTAACGGGTGATCTTGACAACAGATCACTTGCGTGATCTTGACAACAGATCACCTGCGTGATCTTGACAACAGATCACTCGCGTGATCGCAGCAACGCCCCCGAGTATGAACACGGCATGCAGACCTGTCGAGGGTCACCGCGAAGTGTAGGACCCACCGCATGTCGCACACAAGCCGAGTAACCATCCTAGACTTATTATGTGTAAAACTATTAATCCAGTTCATTGGCATATAGTCCGCAAGTATTTACACTTACGACGATGTATGTATTCCTGTTATCCCTTTGCGTATAATTACTGTATATAATTAGCGGAAAACTCACACAAAAATAATATAGTTTGCTGAACAATAATAAATACACGTTAATGCTTCAATTGATAATATTGGCCTGTTGTAGTATTTCCTTTTCCCAGTTAGCAATACCAGTACTTAAGATGGTGTACCCGTCGTTCTCACGACTTCTGAAAAGTTGGTTTATCCTGAGAATCAGTTGGATCCAATCAATACATCCCATAATTTGCCGTGAAACGTGTTGAACATGCGGGGGGGGATAAACCGATGGTTCACGTGATCTTACAGGATATTTTTGGTCTTGTGATTTCAGCTAAAGAAATATACCGGTAAATGTCACTGAATGTTAACACATTCTGATGTCATCAACAACTCAACACTCGGTTTTGCGATATTTAACTGACGAGTACTTGCATAATAATTTGAACTCGAGTCCACCCTGGCGCTGCCAAGTGCCCCCTCCTGATAATGTCCCGACTTACATAAACGTTGCAGCACCGCGCAGGTGTTCACGGGAGCGTATCGCGCCTTTGTCAAACGAGCAGACGACATTTGTGAACTTTCGCCAGGCGACGACAGTAGGACACGACATTATAGAGGACGTCCGTAAAAGTCGTTTCTGTGACCCTACGAGTGGCCTAGTCTAGCGTTTGTCATTCACTGTCCCATCTTGATTTATGTTGGCAACGACATAGTGTAGTATATAAATAAGTACAGTTAGCGAAATTTAGGATTGTACCCAATGGCAATGTAGTAGTTTTAGAAAGCATTCTTTACACAGAACAGGTTCACTAGCAAGTCCTTTTTCTGAAGGTGAACCTTTAAATTTAACATGCAAACATAATAAATTATTGTTTTCTCAGAACAACAGTTTGAATTAGACAACCACGTAGGTGGAGCGACACACCAGGCCAAAGTGAAATGTACGCAGTTAAATATCTACATTTATTACCTTAAAATGTTTCTATATAACAAAAACGGACAAAAATACACAATGTTGTAAATAACTTAGTCTAAGCTAAGATTCATACCATTTCACACCTGGTTATCTGCCTATGTAAGTTGTACACCAGCCATCCCACAAATGTGACTTTCTTTAAAGCATTATTATATAGAATAATGCATGTGACATGCGTAGAAATGTATTCGTTGCAGACAGGTGAGATGTATAACCTAGTTTGTCTACCTGTTATAAAGTGTACTACCCCTTTCAGGCCATCTTGATTAAGAGGCTCGACAAAGTAGGACAGGCTTTCATGAGGGCTGTATGCAGGCTAACCCTTGTGCTGGTACCACACGGGAATCCCACCCCTTTTGAAGGGTGAACGTCTCGCAATATCAAAAATGTTGTCCATAAGAGTAAATTTAAGAAACCCTTCTGGAAACAGACACAATCTTTGAAATAAGTATAACTTTGGCCAGAATGAAATATCTTTGTGAAACAAGAGGGGCTGAAGTGAATCGACAGCAGAAGTCCAGAATACAAATAATGTTATAACCTGTTCACATCTGTAATAGGGTACTGTACACCCCCAGGGTTTAATGCCCTACACTGGGTCAATGTGCCGTAACCAACCCTCTATAGGTCACCCCCAGTGCTGACACGTGTTACTGTATTCATAAGGTCAGTTATGAAGGGTTGACTTTCAGTTACAAAGACTAGTTGTTTGCAACATATCATAGGACCTAAGAGATTATGTTGTAGACACACAACACTTGGCCCCTGCTCTCTAATCAGTCGGTTTGCACCAAGCTCTACTGAAACAGTGACAAGTCTCTCTTATTTTGTGCCTTCCTTTCATTGCTTTATGTAGAGACCCGTCCACCCATCATTAGGACGGGTAAAAACGAATATGGACGGGCAGAAATATGGGTGGACGGGTAAAAAAATGAAGGAGCAAAAAAGGTCTTCCAAAGCCATACTTTGTTAGTAGTTATGCCTTCAAAGTGAGTGTAAATGGTGTCATGTGTGTTTGTAGCCCATTTCAGGTCATCAGGCACATCTGAAAGTTCGTAAACTAGCTTAACAGTTAACATCCATGTGTCCACCAAAACATGTGTGACTGGCAATAATTGTATCCTGCATAAAGCCCTGCTTCCTTTAAACCTGTTGACAAAATCCCACAATCTACATTTAAGCCAAAATGGTGTCAACAGATATAGGCTGTATATTTTACATAATAAAACCAGCAAAATATAGGCTTGGGTACTTCAACTAAGGTCACCATTGGAACAAGTTACATGGCAACACAAGATGGTCATATTAATGGGTATAATTTACTTATACAGGAAATAACATGTGATTGTCGCAGAGTGACCCTATTTGCAAGGTGCCCACATTGCCAAGGTGACTCATCCGCAAACAGTCGAGTGGACAGCAACATGGACAACTGTCAAGGCTAAATAGGAAAGAGAAACAAACAAAGAAATGACCGACTTACATTTATTTACATTATCATCACACACACCTACTGACAATATCGTACAATTCGGCCACAACAATCAGTATCTTAGTCCTATCATCTAAAGCCTTGATGAGTTATTACACAGAAATTAGTACATATATATATTAAATGTGTGCAATGAAGACACGATCTACCACAAACTAATTTTATGACCCAAAAGTGCACCCACCCTCCTCCCCGTTGAACACTATCAATTAATCGACACCCCTTCAACCAATGGACCGAACACATGACAACTTACAGAGGCAACTGACTGTTGTCTTGCCAGTGCAATCTAGAGGAAGTCTGTCTACTTTACCTGTGTCACTTATCAGCGACGTCTAAACAACAACACATACAAACCAATACTGATGTTAAATTGCGTATCTGTTTATCTATTCAGTTGGCCAAGCAAAAACAAACTGCAGTAATTTATGAGGCCCTGACTGGTTGATTGGCCATAGCAATGACACAACGCACAGTAGAGAACATGACTAACCAGCAGAACAGCAGTGCCACTAGTGACCTCTGCACATGGAATCGCTAGAAAGAACCGTACAGTTTTTTGTGCGAGTATCGTTCAGGCATTAGTATGCAAACCCTCTAGACCGCTATGTCTGCCAGTAGCTTCATTGTCATCACTAATCTCAATTTATGCTGAACGATTCCACACATATATACATACTGACCATGCACATACGGATATAATATATATATGCATCAAATGCAGTGTACAGTCCAGTTCATATACAAGGAAACAGGATCAAATAACGGCAATTTACAAGCTAAAAAAACCTTGATTTTAAATGCAAATTGATATGCAAACGAGGCCAAGTTTACAAGCAAAGTTGCACCTAGAGTCGTAATCTGTATATAAGTTAGTTTCATCTACAAATATTTAATAGACAGCGGCCATTGGTTCTATTATAACTACAACTCACATAATTGTGGCACTGACTGACAGTGACAGAGTTAACATGAAAGACTGCCCGTGTACAAGTGACGGCTGCGTCTGGAATGTCTGGCACCTATCAGCAACAGTAGAATGTCGACAGGCGTCGTTCTGTAAGCATTAGTTTCCCACGTATGTGTGACATCATATTTCTTAAATGGCATGTGGCCGAGAATTTGGCGAATGAGCAGTGCGCCCCACTAATAAAAAGAATATTACAAAACATAATCACACTCAACGAACATTATTCTCATCTGGACAATTCGACGACAAGACCTGCTGAACGTGCGACAGCATTTCCCACAATCCCCTTGGGCAGCATGCCACGCCTCTACATTTTGAACTACAAAACACACTGCTTACACGTCCGCTACAGTAATAATACTTTGGCACAAATACACGCTGCTCCCGATGAGAACATCCGATAGCAATGCGGATTTAATCCAAAGCGAGTGATGGCTGTCGCGGGGCGTTGACCCTTGCGGGGCGTGGGAAACGCTGTGTGCACACGAGCACGCACGCCACTCTACAACACGGAATTCGTTGTCTGCGTCCGTCTGACTTTTCTAAAATGCACTTTTTACACCTACTACCATCGTGAATGTTGCGATCAACTCCTGCCGTCCGTCAGTCTACCTTGACCTTGACCAGTCCGCTGCAGTCTGCCGCGACACTTAGCTCTTGGTCGACAGGATGAGGGCCACGATGAGTCCGTACAGACCCAGCACCTCCGCAAAGATCAGGATGAGGATCATGCCGACAAACAGCCGGGGTTGTTGTGCAGTGCCGCGTACGCCCGCATCACCCACAATGCCGATAGCGAAACCAGCAGCGAGACCAGAGAGACCAACGCTGAGACCAGCACCGAGATGAGCAAACGCCCTGCAACAAACACACAGCTGTAGACATCTCTTACAACAAACACACAGCTGTAGACATCTCTTACAACAAACACACAGCTGTAGACATCTCTTACAACAAACACACAGCTGTAGACATCTCTTACAACAAACACACAGCTGTAGACATCTCTTACAACAAACACACAGCTGTAGACATCTCTTACAACAAACACACAGCTGTAGACATATCTTGGAACAAACACACGACTGTAGATCATCGTATTAGTTAGATTACTTTCTTATATTGGGTTAGCCCAAGGGTAACCTTAATTGCAAGGTGACTGTCCTATCAAGGTGACCATATAGCTAAGTTTGACTGTGCTCATGTCATGTCGTTGTTATTCTTTATACAATTTTTTATTCAAGTTTCTCAACATAATTTGCAAAATGTCACGATTGATGCTTTGCATGTTGACGATGCACAACAAGATTAATACAACTGTTAACTAAGGCTGTTTTCTTTTAAACTGTAAACATGCAAACTATTTCAATACTGTATCAACTCCCTGGTTCATAACATTAACGTAACATTAACAGCACTGTTACGCCGCCGAACTTCCCTTCTCATTAGGTTATAAAGTCATTTAAATTCCTGTAAAGAATAAAATTCACAAATCAAAATCGTGCTAAACTGAACATTGTTGGCAGTGGCCACACACAGGTTGTAGATTACTGTGGTGTAACTTCGGCATTTTATCGGGGCATTGTTACATAAATTACTTTACTTATAAATTGCTACCGGTTTTATGCTATACTAACCCAACACTTAGCCTAAATTCTAAACTTTAATCATACACAATATGGATATTACAGTAATCACAGTGATATATGTCCTGCCGGCGAGCTTTGTGAGAGTTTGTTTTGTGAATTTTATTTGTTTCAATGATGTGATTTAATTTCGTAACCATGTGTGTATATGTGTATTATTGGGCATAAGATATATGAGGAAAGTTTGGCGGCAGTTAGTTGTCAGTTAGTTGTCAGTTAGTTGTCAGTTAGTTGTCAGTTAGTTGTCAGTTAGTCTGGTCAAAATTAATGGTCGTCATCATGCGATTCACTATTTTTATGCGCATCCGTGCCACGTGTTTAATGAGTTTGTTGCGAGATTTAGGTTAAAAGATGTACTGGCCACCTATTGGATGTTGTTGGTCAGGGGTAAATTGCTGTGGTTGCTGGTTGCGTTTGCCGGGTGGCATGTGGTCATTGATGAGCAGAAGTTTATAAAGCCTAGCCACTGGTAAAATGGTCGTAAAAGCGACTGGTTGTTCACAAGTACTGCACAGGTGTATTTTGAAAGACAATAAATTTAACGTGACATAATCTAGAGTAAGACATGTTGCTGTGTAGGGCTCTGCTGTTTGTTCTGAACTGCCTTCGGCCACTGTGGCACTAACCTACTGTATAACTAGCACTTGGTCTGTGTGATGAGTTTATTAAACCTACGAGTATTTACTTCGATTTATGGCGTGGAATTTAAGCACAGTAAATGTGGATGGAGGCACTGCTTGATTTGTGCCAACATCATTCGCAGCTTTGATACGACCTTGCTTATGAATCGGATATATATATGTGCATTGGATAATTATGTGGTAATGCAGTTTGGTTGAGAAGATCAGAGCGTTGCTGTGTCCCTGTTGAGACACACAACGTTGCTGTGTCCCTGCTGAGACACACAACGTTGCTGTGTCCCTGCTGAGACACACAACGTTGCTGTGTCCCTGCTGACAGACACACAACGTTACTGTGTCCCTGTTGACAGACACACAATGTTGCTGTGTCCCTGCTGACAGACACACAACGTTGCTGTGTCCCTGCTGAGACACACAACGTTGCTGTGTCCCTGCTGACAGACACACAACGTTACTGTGTCCCTGCTGACAGACACACAACGTTGCTGTGTCCCTGCTGACAGACACACAACGTTGCTGTGTCCCTGCTGACAGACACACAACGTTGCTGTGTCCCTGCTGACAAACACACAACGTGTCTCACCCGCCTACAACACAGCCATGTTGTGCCCCGACTACCACACTATAACAAGGCGCAACGGTACAATTAAGTCATCTGCCCTGGCTTCTCTATGTATAAAACTTTTCTCCAATGGACACATTTATTAACAACAAACTAACTTACCAGTTTTGTCATTTATAAATGAAGAATGTTCTACAGTAAAACCAAGTTCTACGATGTGACTGTTGGTGCGAGATACTCACTGGAAGAGAGACATGTCAACCTTGAGTGCGCTGGCAATGAGGGCAGCGACGACGAGACCGTAGATAGCAATGATACCAGCCATGACGACTGGGATGATGGACTTCATGATCAGCTCTGGGCGCATCACAGACATGGCTGCGATTCCCGTCCCTGACTTGGCCGTGCCGTAAGCAGCACCCAGGGCTGAAACAACCAACCACAACATCAACACCAGCTGCCTCCACTGGCAGAAAGACTATCATTTCCACCAATACTCTGCGTGATTTATGTAGAGCTAGATTCAATTTTAATGGCAATACATTTTTTCCATAGACATTTTACTGATTTTATCCATAGCCAAGAAATGGCCAAGAAATGGCTTGAGTGTCATGATTTGTCCTATTTTGTCATGTTATGCCAAATCAGTATCAAATGATTGAACATCACCTATTTTCTAAAAGAAATAAAATGCCAAACTGTGCAGTCAATTGTTGGATGCTTTACTACTAAACATATTATTGTACATTTGTAATGATAAAAAAATTTGCATTAAAAAAATGTGCTGACGTCATTGTAATACAAACAGCCGATCAATGCCCTGGAAAAGAAATATGTTTTATAACACATCACTTCGAAGACAAAAACACTGCACCTAGGACCCACAGAATGTGACCTTATTCCCATAAACAGAAATAACTCAATCCATTTACCAAATGATTCTTCTAAACATAGGTAAAAAAAAAAATTATTAATAATACATTTATTGTACATATTACAATAGACTGAACTAGTAAGGATATTGACCATGAGGTGGACTGGAGAGGTGACCCTGAATACTATGGCGGGAAACACTAATCAAGGACCACCTGAAAAACTGCTGAAGGTAAAAGTAATGAAGAAACAACATTTGCTTGCTAGTAGTAGTAGTAGTGGCCCTTCCCAAAAATGTGAGTGACTAATTATCAAAAGCACACTAAGAAACATAATTCAACATGTCAGCACATATCTAGCCACATGTTTGCTAGTGTGGCATGATAAAGTTCCCTAATGTGCATAACTGTTTACCCATCATTTGGATGGGTAAAACCCTTTGTGTATGAGTAGCTCTATCACTGGACGTGTTGGTGGCTACACTTGGTGGATGGTGGAAGGGAACAAACACAAGGAGCATGCAAGGTCTACCGAAACTCTAAAAATGTCATCTTTTTAGGTGATAATACAAATCTCAACTGACTTGTAGGGATGTTGGTTAACATTCATGAACGTGTCTACCAAAAAATATGTGACTTATATAAAAATTTGATTCTGTGTAATGTGTCATATATGGCATATATATGTATGTTCTTATTGTCTGGTTGAATGTATGCAAACATTAGTTCAAGTTTGAATCAGTTAACTATAGGTTTGCAAAGCATCTGAATATTAATTTTTGCTAACCGTAACAATTTAGAATTAGAGGGTTCATAAAGTGTGACCGTCCAATGTGGGTGATAATACGGTACTTGACAGATACACTGGGTCAACATATCAAATTACTAAACATAAATATTTTAAGAAAAATCTAGATTGTAGCATAATAGAATTTCAATGAGCAGCAACAGGGCAAGCATGTGGTGAGGGTGAGCATGTGGTGAGTCTAATCAGGTAACTTAGTAACCTGGGTGTGTATTATTGTGTGACTTGTGTACATCCAACACCATTGTCACCCCACTATTGAGGTCACCCCACTATTGAGGTCACCTCGAGACGGGGCCAAAGTGACCTGACCAGTGACCAGAGAGGTGACTGCTGCTACCAGTGGCACTGACTACTTGGGCTTACCGGACATTTCTAAAATACATTTAGGCATAACTGGATAGTGTTAATGTACAAGCAGTACAACAGTACTACTAGATCACCCAACCATTATAAAGATATACAACAATGAAGTCATTATTGATGCAGACTGTGAAGAATGTATATCATTATCTTATGTCTAGAGAAAATATTGCCAAATTTTACCTCAATCCAATAATACTAACATAAAGATACAATTTTCTGGTCATCAATGCAATTAAGACTTGAAATTGTGCACTCACATGAACTCTGCTATAAATTAGAAGTGTCTCACACAACTAAGACTTTACGCACGATAACATTGTTGTCAGTCACACATTTTGTTTGGATGTTAAATCATATTATATACCTACAAGCCAGATGAGATGTGTTTTATGACCTGAAATAAACTACAATTTTACAAATATACCTGTGATGCCCATTTACACCCATTTTCAAGGCATAACTGACAATATTTATGATTTTTGAAGACCATTTATGCTCCTTGATTTACCAATCCAGTGATATTTATATTAATTATCTAACAATGGGTTTTACATGTCCAAATGATGGGTAGACAGGTCTCTGCATAAAGTTATGCATACTACCATTCTGAATGTCATCCATTCTAGTATCATTACTACAAGTTATTTAATTTGATGTATAGGCAGAGATTATTACAATTATTGTCCGATTCAAACAATACATTGGTGGACTTAAAACCGAATATAAATGAAAAAGGTAAACATTGTGATTCATTTGACTTTTAACTAGCCAATTTATTTTCTAAACTAAATTCACACTACAAGTCCTGTTGATTTATGTGACAGGCCCACATTATATAACACCCTCTTGGTTCTATGTTGACTATTCACCAGGAATTATTCAACTGCCTCAAAGTATATCAGTAGTGTATAGTCAACGCAACATAAGCGTGTACATTTTTACCCTTTTAAATTAGGCAAGTTAAGCTAAACTCGCTAAGGAGACATATGACAGAAGGCCATAGACATCATACAGACAGTGGACCTAGAGTGGGTCTACAGTCACGCTTGAATGATTCTGAATAGCCGGTAACCTCAATAAGCACTAGCTGGGTCAGTGTGCGAATCGGGCCAAGGGCACGGAGACCGGAAAATGATAAAATGACAGGCGAAGGTGTTTAGAAAGTCAAATGTGAATATGGTAATATGCGGAGAGTTGGGGGTGATTATCAACCCAGGGGTTGGGGATGGAGGGGGTGGGGGTAATGCTGACTGAACAGTAGTAGGGAATGAGTAGGAAATTTCCACAAAAACTAATTGTATTACCACAACAAAAACGGTCAGTTTTCAGCTAAAAATGTCAAAATGTATTTTTTTTCGAAAAAATACATACAAACATTCCAAACGGTATTAAAGAAAATCGTTAAATTGGAGGCGCAGTTTAATGTATTATGTAGCAATCCAGATTGTATGCAATATATTTTGCATGTTTGCGCACAAATGCAGCCCGACGGAGGGGCGTATATGCTTATGGTAATGTGACCGAATGTAACATTGATCCGGCTAAATCAGTAACTGGCCAAAATCTGGCCGGTCAATATGAAAAATATACGTACCGCTGAATACCATGGCTGATGCAGCTCCCATTACGCTGAAGAATGGAGCGTATACCGGATTTTGATCGGAGGAAACCATGTTGAGAGATTTCAGCCGTAAAAGACCTAAACAAAAACGGTGTTCACTGGTTTACTGACGATGTTACACAAACACGACCGGCTGTAGCTCAAGATGGCGAATAACTCGTGATCATGTGACGACGATGACGGGGTAATTGCATATTTCTAAGTCGGCAATTGATTGGGCAAGAACAGGCCTAGTTTCCAAATGCAACCAATGAGTTCGTGTTTAACAAACGGTTTCACAGGTCTCGGTTGGGTGAAAATGACTGCAGTGACAGCGTGGATGTGACTGGCTACTGGGTAACATCGAAGTAACCTCAAGCCTTGCCCGCTGCATGCCGTGAACATGTATTGATTACATAATGTCCATTTAATGACAGAGACCCATGCTTGGTGACTTAGTGTGACCCCCAATGTTAGGTGCCCGAAGTCTAGCTAGAGCTAAGGCCAAGCCCTAGTTCAAAGTCAGAGACCGCGTAAAGTCAAGAAGCATGAATGCCGAGACTGTCGGGGATGAATCACACGCACACACACGTACACACACATGCGCGCGCGCACACACACACACACACACACACACACACACACACACACACACACACACACACACACACACACACACACACACACACACACACACACACATCACTCAGCTGTATAAATGATTACATGGCTATAAACATAGGCGCGCATATTATAAATATCTTATGTACGAAGTCTTCGCGCATTAATTGCAGCGTAGATATAGATGCTTCCCAGAAAAACAGAGATGGTGATTTATGAACAGCGTAATTAATTATTAAAGCACTTTGAGCAATAGTGGGGATTGGATACTGCACTATACACGAAGTGTAATTATATATCTAATTATATATATATATATATATATATCTAATTATATATATATATATATATATATATATATATATATATATATATATATATATATATATATATATATATATACTACTTAAATCAATCTAAGGCGGACCCTAGGTGTGCAAGATTATATTTCTTTATTACATCGATTTTATGATGTCCTCTTATTTGCAAAGTCCCCCAAAGATTAAAATGTTTGGCATTGCGGTCAATGACAAAAGATTGTCGTGCGGGGTCAAATGTCAACCCTGCATGGGCGAATTGTCCCTTTTGGTGTACGTATTGGGGCAATATACGCCTACTTTTAAATATTTGTTTAAATACATATCTCTTGAACATTTATAGCAATCAGGGTTTGAATGCTAGCCAATTTAATAAATCTTTGGGAATATTCGGATGTGTTTTTTTCTCTTGAATAAACTACTATTTACTTTAATTACTATACAATCAACCGGAGGATAGACCACTTCACGCTGGAAACGACTACTTCGATCGCTAACTGAACTCCGGGTCAGCCTCCAGTACAAACAGACGCAAGTAGACGAACTTATGCGAAACAAAAGAATGACAACATTGCCGACCTGCGGCGCCACTTGGAAGACGCCATCACCAAAATCGAAAGCACCGTCGACTATAATGAAAACATACTAACAAGAAAACCAGTTACGACGCTGCAGTTCACTTGAAGTCTTCTCAAGTTGAATGTCCCGCCTCCACCAATGCGCCAGTTGTAGACACCGTCATCACCCCGTCTGAACGCATCTATATCTGACCATGTCGATAACTTGTAACCACAACGCAACTTTGTCATCATTTTCCATAGACTATCGCGGCAAAGACATTGGTCAGACCGATATATTTTCATAACGCGGCTCTGATACTAGCGTTTTTCTGTAGAGTTAGCGAGCTGCAAATAGGCTGTGTCTCTGCTTGCTATGAATTAAGCCAATCTTGAAGAAAACGGCCTTGCTCCAGACAGCTGAGGAGTATGCGACAAGGGTCTTTCAAGCAATTGGTTGTCGCGTGCTCAAAGAATGTCCTTTCTCTTGTACGGATGCAAAATATAGAGGCGTGGCCTTCAGCTGTTGATGGGTCGTTTCTGTAGACCACGTGCAGAGAACCTTTCAAATAGGAACGATGATAAACCTATGCTATGCTGTGCTATGCTAGCATCTGTTCCGGGGAATGTGTCAGTAATAAGCAGACTGATTGCTGTCCGTCTCTCAGTTCCGTCAACGACGTGTTTACATCCAACTGTGACAGCTGTATTTCTGATCTCAGACAAACGACTGAGGGCAATGTGAAACGTATTAGGCCCTACATCAAATGTAAAGTTAACACAAATATATAGTTTGACTCACGAATATACATATAAAAAGTCAAGTCTGGATCCGGGGAGGGGAATTACCCACCTTGCGGACGTCCATAGATGCCAGGCCGGTTCTCTTAAGTTCATTTGTTACCCTTGATAAGGAGCTGCGGTCAGAGTTGGAGCAATAAATACTAGCGGTGACACTACGGTCTGTACTTGTCAACAACTACTACCGATGACACTGCGGTATATTTACTTGTCAATTCTTCGGGAATAGCCGGGTGTCTCCTGGATTCAGGGTATGGGCTGATCAACCAAAGCACAGGCAAATCTCCCGGATTTTCGCTATCGAAAACACATGCTCAGTCAACTATGCCACGGTTCAGTAGCATAAGGCCTGACTGTGTTCACATCGGATGCATCTGCTACAAAACGATTGTAATGCCTGCAGTTGTTAATTGGCAATTATGACGTGTATCGTTGCGGTTTAATATAACGACAGTATGTCAACATGGCAAACACGTGGAGCTAAATGTGGTTGTGTGTGAGTGAATACAATACAGTAAATAATAATAAAGACGTGGGCCTCCACTGCGTGGTGGTCTCAGATAGCCTGGTCGTGTCAATCATAGCGCGTATGTCGTCGATGGCATGACGACAGTGACAGTCTACAACACTGGTTCTTTACCTTTAGTCGCCATCGAAGTATGGGACGCCAAGAAACCTGAACGAGTTCCTCGAGTCTACAGTGACTTCGATCAACTCTTTGTTGTCCCGCAAGTTGAAGCGTCGTACAAAATGCATGTACACGTACATTATATTACAATTGTTTAGTTGCTTTATCACCTAATCATGGATACACGAAACAAACACGCACAATATCCATTGTTAAAACAGCTTGACTGTTAAAAACTCGACATGGACAGATTATTACATCGACAGGCACGACATGAGAAGTGGAGATCTTGTCTACGTCATCAGATTAGTTTATGGAATGCCGAGACGTCGCTTAATATAAAATAACATGACATTTCAAATTTACGTCTCCATCAACTAACAGTTCAAACGAAATAAACACACCCTTCAGGTATCCATTTTAAAACACTGTCACGACAGACTGGTTACAACTCGACATGGACAATGTATTAGTGAACGTCTAGGGTCCATATTTTCAATTCAACTGTATGCGACACCAAGTTGCAGGACGTTCCTTGTGTTTCCGTATGATCAACACACTAATAAAAGCGAATCTTCAGTTACAAACGCGTCAAGACATTGATTGTGATTCGAGGAGTCTGCAAGGAGTCTGCGAGGAACAGCTGGCGACACCGACAGAGACTCCACAGACCGACCATAAGGACACGTTAAGAAACACAATTAGTTATGTTATATAATACACTACCACGAAGAGATCTCCCCGGAAAAAGGGCCTCCCAACACGCTGTCGTTACGTCTTTGGGTGGCGTTTCCGGTGACATCATAATCACGACCATGAGCGCTACCAGTTGTCAAAATCACAGATGGAACCGTAAGTCTCGATAGTCTGTGTTAGGCTCTTACTATAAATGTTACAATAATTGGCGCCGGAACGTAGTGGGTATTGCAAAGAATTAAGGCTGAAGCTTATACACTTTAACCCGTAACTATCGCTGTTACGACTCAACTACAAAGTCAAAGGTGTCCCATTAGGTGAGGGGCTTTTTGCAAGTTTGCCTTATAGCTATTCAGACAGGACTGGTAAGATACAATACACATCGTGACATTTATATCATCCCATCATCCAAATGTACCCTTTGCATTTTGTTGGCACGAGTTGTGACACACGTACGCATTTGTCACATGCACGCACGCACGCACGCAAGCACGCACGCACGCACGCACGCACGCACGAGTATATTCCAGACAGTTAGACATCCATATATATATATATATCACAAGCCTTGTGAAACATATTGCTAAAGAAAATAAATATCATAGTGTCCGACAGGGCTTCGTATGTTGAACTGATGGTGCACAAACAGACAATGCCCTAGATCCATGTGGAACTGTCTGAGTGCTTTATTAGATGCAGTGAAGGTCAACTGACATGAGCCGCACAATCGACAGACGGATCTATTTAGACATCAAATGACTGCTGCGTTGCCCAACTATCGTCACTTTGTCACAAGTGTAAGCCATGCCATGCACACGAAGACCTTGGTGACGTGTACAACATGGCAGCTAGCTGAGAGACACTTGTTGACATCGCATCGCATCGCATCGCATCGCATCGCATCGCATCGCATCGCATCGCATCACATCACACAAACGAAGACAACTTGGGTGGGATTACAAGACAGGAATAATATTTATTCTTGAGTAGTACAATCACACAGTCGTTCACAAGAAAGGGTTGACATTTAATAATAAATTATACTCGCAGACATGCCATAGACAGAGTATTATTAACGCATTGTACTTGCGAGAGTAGCCTACACATTGCAATAGCGCACATTTAAACATAATTACATAGTTTGTATGATTAATAGGAGCATTATATTACGAGTGCATTCACCTAAATTATAATACAGTCATATAATATGATGCCTCAATGAATACATGTGGCCTGTCAATTTGTTCAAAGTCACTAATGTTACATTTGTGACATTACACTAAAAACGGTTGACAATCCCTGCTATAGAATCTGTTTGAACCTCCACAAAATCCCGTCAAAAGCCGATACTGGTTGATACTGTGAAAGCAATTAACCTATTAACACGCCAGGCACTGTCACTTCAAAGACAATGGTGACACCGCAGATACTGTCACTTCAAAGACAGTGGTGACACCGCAGACACTGTCACTTCCAAGACAATGGTGACACCGCAGACACTGTCACTTCCAAGACAATGGTGACACCGCAGACACTGTCACTTCCAAGACAATGGTGACACCGCAGACACTGTCACTTCAAAGACAATGGTGACACACCAGCAGACACTGTCACTTCAAAGACAATGGTGACACACCAGCAGACACTGTCACTTCAAAGACAATGGTGACACACCAGCAGACACTGTCACTTCAAAGACAATGGTGACACACCAGCAGACACTGTGGCTGAGCCTCCATCAACTACAGGTGTCACTAGAATGTGTGTGCGTTTCTACAGATGCCACATCCGAGGGCGAATTCCTCTCCCGTGGGGGGATGTTGGATGTGGAGGGGACATTCTGTCCCTTCCAACTGCTTCCCTCGCGGACCTGCAACCAACCACACAACATTCCCTGTTACGTCCACCTCACAAGAGCGACCAAGTAGATATTTTCTAATAGTATAACCTTTGTATTATGTGGTTCTTTTTACTGGTATATCAAATGTTTCACAAAAAGTATTTATTGCAAAATAGTACATATAATAAACTATTACATCTACCTATATATTTTTTTGCAAGCAAAGCCACAATTTTGTAATGTAATTTTACCCATCTCTCAAAAAATTAAGAAATTGAATTAATGCAATAAGATCTAACCATAGGATGCAACATACGGAAAGCATTATTATTGAGGAGCTACTTTCTGGTTGGTCTTTAATTCTACATTCAACACTGACTTCATCTGTTATAATCATGTTATGTACATATTTCCTTCACACACAAGCACACACATGCATGAATGAACACATGCTTGCATGCATGTACACACCACGGATACAATGTAATTTTTTTGAAATGACATAACATTAATTATCTTAAAGTGAAAGGTGCCAACTCCTGGATTTTTGGTTTTAGTTTAATATTACATTCTTATGACTAGCACGAGCATGTGGAAGGTCTACTGCTGTCAGTTTGTGTTGATTTACTTTAATGAGCTCGGAAAAATGCAATTTGAAAGATTCTGCTTGCAACACATTCAAATGGTAAACAAAACATACAGTTTCAAAATAAAATTGATTGGCAATAATGCAGAGACGAGAAGAGTTAACTGCAATACCCTTTGATGTTTAACTTTCTCACGTTCTAGACACACTTGCTGTTACAAGTTTCTGCTCAGCCCATTCTGGGCAGAATAGCTGCCACCCTCTCTTTAACATAATGTGTTATGACAACTACAATATCAACCACAAACCTGCTGGACAGTGGGGAAGTTCATTCTTTGGGATATTCGTCATCCTCTGGAAGTTGTCATGACAACCATTGCAGAAGTGGATGGTTCCGAAACAAAAGAAGACAGCGACGGAGCAACAGAAATGGCACTTGTACTCGAGGAAGTCAAGGCCATGCTTGGGACAGATCTGAAACCAACAACAGAAGCAAAACTTGTACTTGAGAAAGTTAAGGCTACATTACTCAAATCTGAAATCATTGACATAATTCACACCAAATAATCTGACAAAACTGCAAAGTTTTAACAAGGCAACAGGTGTATATGAACAACAAGCGTCTTGATTTTTCCAGTCTGGTGTGCAACGCTACCACTGTCAGACACTCCTATTGTTGCGACGACAAGAAGTGTTTCGACGACAAGAAGTGTTTCGACGACAATAAGTGTTTTGACCACAAGAAGTGTTGTGACCACAAGAAGTGTTGTGACCACAAGAAGTGTTGTGACCACAAGAAGTGTTTTGACCACAAGAAGTGTTGTGACTAGTGCTGGTTCGATACTTGCGAAAGTTCGATACCGATATTTAGTGGTATCGCGATACTTCGATATTTTTGGTATCGAACGCCCACTATTCGATACCTTCGATACCTTCGATACCTACGATACCTTCGATACCTTCGATACCTTCGATACCTTCGATACCTTCGATACCTTTGATACCTTCGATACCTTCGATATTTCGATACTCGACATCGAGTCCATTCGACGAAGACGAAGTCGATGCGAAGGCGCAACATCGATCGTTGTTGATGACGACGTTGTTTACGGGAGCTATCACTACAGCGCTTCGCACCCTAAATTGACTTAGGCGTGGTTGTTTAAAAAATAATATAACATAAAATGTGAATTGTTTTCTAAAACTTTATTGTAGAATTAGTCTCTATAATAACTGTTTTCTGTGTGCTATCTTAGCGTAGGTCAGACTTCGCTTAGCCTCGTTACCCAAACCAAGGTTCGTATGTGAACCTCTCGTTTGGTGGCAGTACCATGTCATCTTTCTCCCTACTTTATTTACGGTTACGCGTACAAAAACACACATCCTATTGTATTTGCATAGAGTGTTTATTGCACGCACTAGTATTTATGAAACTAGTTTAATAATAATATTATTAATATAAATATTTATTCGAGCGCGATGCGGAGGTTATGTTTATCCGGGTTGCGTTTGGTGGCGCCACCATTTGCCGTACACGATGCCCACAATCAAGGCGAACGACAACAAGTCGCAACGTTCATCCCTAATAATTTGGCAGTTTTCCAACAAAGAGTGTCTGCTGTGCTAGAGGCGTCTCAAAGATAGCGGGGTAAATACATCGAATTTGACGAAACATGTCACCATTCAAGAAGCTACCAAAACATGATGATCAACTTTCATCGTATGGCGTCGTCGACGTCGGGGACAATGGTCAACGGTCAACGTCGCATTGTCATTGACTCGAGAACGTATTCTATCGAAATATTCGACAGTGAGCGAGCAATGGACATCTAGTTACAGTCGAAGCGAATCGCCATCGGTTGCCGAATCTACTAAGTAACTGCGGCAAACATCGCCAAGAAGTGACATACACGACGTGACTGATTAACGATGACGATGTGCTTACTGAAGTTACTGCATCTACTGTCACTCTCACTGTGACACTGCCAGTCACTGGCACTGGCCAAACAGATTCACCACTGGCAGAGCCAGAGGTAGAGGAAGAAACTGACCGGTTCTTGAAAACAGTGGCAAAAACATTATGGGGCTTGTTATGTGTACTTGATAACGTGGTAATTTAAGTTTTATATAAAAACAAATTGTAATTTTTATTAATATTTTTTCTATTATTAATTAGTGTTATTTTATTGTAATCGTCTATACAGTTTTGATGTTAAATCACAATTATCTTTACGATACAATTAATTATAAAACTGTTATAACAGTGAGTGTGCAGCTGTGCTGGCAGTGGCACTATTATAAGTGATAGGTGTATTTATATTTAATATAATAATAACATTATTTGTATGTTATGTTTCAGCTGTATTTGTTGATGGTCACCTTAGGAGACACATTGAATTGAAATTAAGCTGCTATATTATAGTGTATTTACAAACAGCTGGGGTGAAGTACTGTTATTAATTTAAAATAATTCAGTGCAATTGATGAATTTATTTTTCACTAGGTATTTTATTGCAGTTGTCTTTATTGTTTTAATTTTATATTACAGTTGCCTTTTAGTTTTACAACAGTAATCAATTATATTGAAACTGTTGTTTGTTTACTTACATAAAATGAAAATTGCATTTTAATCATTGTTTGCACGACTATAAAATTATCACATATTTCCCTACTTTTAAGTGAAAAATGGTGTGTGTTTCTGTGGCATTAGTCTAAGTGGATAGTAGTGTGTTTCTTTGGAAATCTCTACTGTATTGAATTACACTTACAAGGTAAATTTTAAGTATTGAATAAAAATCTGGTATCGATTCATATAGAAGAATTCTGGTATCGAACCAGCAATATATCAATCGGTATCGAAGAATTCTGGTATTGAACCAGCACTACTTCTGTTGCATACTGTTTCTACTGGGAACTGTGTTCTATGTGAACATTAGACTTACAACGTAAGTATCCAGTATCGAGTATCGAACAAAATTCAGGTATCAATCGGTATCGAAGAAAACCTGGTATCGAACCAGCACTAGTTGTGACCACAAGAAGTGTTGTGACCACAAGAAGTGTTGTGACCACAAGAAGTGTTGCGACCACAACAAGTGTTGCGACCACAACAAGTGTTGCGACCACAACAAGTGTTGCGACCACAACAAGTGTTGTGACCATGACAAGTGTTTACCTGAGCACGGGAGACGTCGGAGCACGCCCCACACACGAGCTCCGAGGGGTCGTACTCGCCACTGCCGGCGGCCTGGTCTTCACAGCGTGCCTCGCCCCCGTAGTAGGCCTTCTGACACTTGTAACACACGTAGTAGGAGTAACGCTCCATCGCAAACCCAGCCGGGTCGTTGTGGAACCTGCAAACATCACCACAATGTGGATATGAGGGTCCGTGTCACAACATTACATATGTATGTGCCTAAAATAGGAGACTGTGAGATTCTGTAACCAGAAAAAATTATATATTTTGAAGGGGGTTTATGATTTCTCATTCACCACAAAATTGATGGTGACAATTGTATTTGTTGTGTTTAAGAAATGGCAGGCATGTCACAAAATGGCTGACAAATCAATAAGTTAATAACTGTGACGCTTGGAGACACAATTTTTGTATGTCAAAATGTAGGTTTATCAGGTTAGCATTAACTAACCACTAACTATAACGCCACAGTTAAGTCTAAAGTTTTCCACAACAATCATCACATACAATGCAATGTTATTTAATCACATTCAGATCACCTCAGATGTGTCCACTTTGTTCAAGTATGAAAAACTATTCTTTAGTAAAACCCACAAAACCCTACTGCGTGTTTCCCGTGAGCTGGAATTGTTACAGTATGTATTTAACAGGTCTTTATGTTTTGCAAACACTGATTGGAGATTACACCAATTTAAGTAGTACCTTTAATCTTTACACACAAATGATGAAAACACATCATAGCTTTTGTGAGGGGACACGGGTAAGACCTTTGTGGGCCAATCTACTGACGCACGCACGCACGCACGCACGCACGCACGCACGCACGCACGCACGCACGCACGCACGCACGCACGCACGCACGCAGGGTCTGTACCTGTTGCCTGCAGTAGTAATGGCCTCTGTCTTGTGCAGACCTTCATACTCCAGTCGCATCAGAGCCTTACGTCTGACGTCATCAAACAAACTTCCAATAGGTTCAATCAGGTCGGTCAGGGCCGGGTGCTCAATGTCCGCCTTCAACAGGTCAACGTGTCGTCAATAACTCACACTTACAGGTCGTTGTGTAACAGTGTTTAGGTAAACAGCTTATCACAACGCTTCCCACCACTTGTAGATGTAAATCTGATGTTTATTGATATACATGTGTATTTGATGGGAGAAAATATATTATATATATATATATATATATAAAATATAACGTAAAATTACATTAGTTTTTTTGACAGTGCTAAGCCAGCCTACTTCTACATTACTCAGCTGCAGCCAGTCAGCCTAAGTGACCTACTTCTACATTGCTCAGCTGCAGCCAGTCAGCCTAAGAGACCTACTTCTACATTGCTCAGCTGCAGCCAGTCAGCCTAAGTGACCTACTTCTACACTACTCAGCTGCAGCCAGTCAGCCTAAGTGACCTACTTCTACATTGCTCAGCTGCAGCCAGCCAGCCTAAGTGACCTACTTCTACATTGCTCAGCTGCAGCCAGTCAGCCTAAGTGACCTACTTCTACACTACTCAGCTGCAGCCAGTCAGCCTAAGTGACCTACTTCTACATTATTCAGCTGCAGCCAGCCAGCCTAAGTGACCTACTTCTACATTACTCAGCTGCAGCCAGTCAGCCAACATGATATACTATGAATCACCCGGTCTATCTATGATACCTTGCAAATGGGACACTTTGAGAAGCCAAACGTAATTCGTGGTCCATTCCAGCGATTCTCGAGAACTCTGCGGCAACAGTGGAGGTGAAAGACGTGACCGCACTGCAGCTGTAAGGAGAAGTCAGCAGTAGAGATCATCACCGTCACCGTCACCATTCACCATTCACCATCACCATCACCATCACCATCACCATCACCATTCACCATCACCATCACCATCACCATCACCATCACCATCACCATCACCATCACCATTCACCATCACCATTCACCATCACCATCACCATCACCATCACCATCACCATCACCATCACCATTCACCATCACCATCACCATCACCATCACCATCACCATCACCATCACCATCAGTAAACACAGTGAATAAGTCAACACAGATGACAAGACACTGTCTAGAGATGACATGCTCATAGCAACAGTTCAGTGAATGTTATGACAGGTGACAGGTGACAGGAGACAGGTGACAGGTGACAGGAGACAGGAGACAGGTGACAGGTGACAGGAGGCAGGTGACAGGAGACACGACAGGTCAACCAAACCACAGGTGATTGTGTTTGCGTTGCCCTCACTGAGGTGTATGGGTTTGTGTCAATGGGATGTCGGATAAAGTGTAGACAGGGAAAACACCACACAACACCACACAGCTCCCTCCCATCTAGTTACTGAGTTATATCACCTCACTCACCCCTCTTGTGTCCCACCACATATTCTACCCTTCACTCTGTAGCCCTTATATGTCACCCTTTGAGATTCCCCACCCTTACGCTCTATCCTAAACCACCCCATTTCCCACTCTTTACACTATACTCTTCCCACCGAGAGCCAGGAGGAAAACAGACGGCGGACAGAGGCTGGGGTGAGGACCTAGTGACTGCTCAACACATCCCCACACCCTGCCCCTTACACCCACCCAATCAACCCCCCCACCCCCTCACCACCTCACCACCTCACCACCTCACCCCCTCACCTGGATGCAGGGGGCGGCTGCCAGGGCCTCTGTGAAGCAGACCATGCACATGTCATCGGCGTCCTGCTTGAGTCGACTGTCGGCGCCGTCCGTCCGGCGACAGCCATACAGACACGGCAGACACGGGTCCTCGTCCCGCACGCCCCGACACGCATGGCCGCATGCCAGCGTGCACACGCACGCGTTCTCTGCATGCATCTGAAGCCATGCACCAAACACCACTCACAGTCACAGGCTGACGATTGTCAGGAGGGAAGACATTCACCCACCCTTAATGCTGGCAGGATGGTTGTGTTAGGTAAGTACTCATTCTACAAGACAAGTACTGTCACATGACATAAGTACTCTGACCTGAGGTCACATGACGTAAGCACTTTGCCACATGATGGATGTAGGACTACGTATCCAATCATGTCACAAAGTATAGTATCAAATGATGTAACAACTCTGTTACACGACATGAATATTCTATCACATGACATGAATACTCTGTCACATGACATATATACTCTGTCACATTACAGGAATACTCTGTCACATGACATGGATACTCTGTAACATTACATATATACTCTCACATGACATGATTACTCTTTCATAGGACATGGATACTCTGTCACATGACATGGATACTCTGTCACATGACATGGATACTCTGTCACATGACATGGATACTCTGTCATATGACATTGATACTCTGTCACATGACATGGATACTCTGTCACATTAAACAGGTACTCTGCCATGTCAGATATTTCCTTAGTCAGATTACTGATTATTTCAACATATTAACTGTAAATACTTTGTCACATCACTTAACTGATATATTCCAACACATCCGCACCGCAGGGATTTAGTTTACACTATCACACATGGCCTGAAGTAGGACATAGCTGAGCTTATGTTAGAGAACATGAATGGTCTCAACAGCAGTATCTTGAGCCATTCCTGACTCCGAGGTGGGGTCTCTGAGACTTCACAAACTACAGGAACTATATAAAAACATTCAGTTTGAGTTGTTGCACTGGACGCTGAATAGGAAATATCTGGTAAACATGTCACATTTACATGTTTATCAGATATAAACAAACTGATACCACACTGGTGGATGCTGGGTAATTAGTGGGGAGAACATGTCACAGAGGGTTCGTTAAGGTGACAAATATGGGATGTAGGCAGGTACATAAATGTAGTTAGCATGTGACACTGACGGGTGTCCACCCACGCCAACACGTGTCTGTCTCTACCTGACATTCTGGATCCGAGCAAATGTTGCCAATAGAGGGCACTGCGGCATTTGTAACTGCACCGCAGAATCGGCATGTCCCTGTGCCACTGGTGCTGCCACCTACTCGACCTAAAACACACAACTGTCAGAATAAATAAATACACAGAAGATGCCTGGACACTTTGAGGATGAGAACATTGTGGACCTGGCTTCAAGGTGGAGGATGACTTGAACAGTCACTATTGAGACTTGGGGAATCAATACAAGGTCACGAAAGAAAACAGACAACGTAAGGCAAGATCTTAAAAGTGCACATTCAAACTGCCCAATTCATATATTCCTGATAAGCGAGAATTTATTCCTAATGAATTCATTACTTCAGAAGTCTATTATGGTGCATAACTAAGCCAGCAGACCTGATCGGAATCACCCCACCCAGATGGGAGTCACCCCACCCAGATGGGAATCACCCCACCCAGATGGGAATCACCCCACCCAGATGGGAATCACCCCACCCAGATGGGAATCACCCCACCCAGATGGGAATCACCCCACCCAGATGGGAATCACCCCACCCAGATGGGAATCACCCCACCCAGATGGGAGTCACCCCACCCAGATGGGAATCACCCCACCCAGATGGGAATCACCCCACCCAGATGGGAGTCACCCCACCCAGATGGGAGTCTGAGGAGGAAGAAAGTGATGTAGTTGACACATGGAGGAGAAACAGTCTGTCGTGACTGTACCTTTGGCTGTCTCCCTGAACTCGACCATGGCCTTGTGCGTGCGGGCATCAGCCACAGCCATCACCCAGAAGAGCTTGGTGCGCCCACAGCCCTCATGGAGGTCGACACGGATGGCTTCCTCCTCCTCCTTGAACACCTGCACCCAGGGAGAGGGAGTGACACGCAGGGAGAGGGAGTAACACCCAGGGAGAGGGAGTGACACACAGGGAGAGGGAGTGACACACAGGGAGAGGGAGTGACACGGAGAGAGAGGGAGTGACACGCAGGGAGAGGGAGTGACACCCAGGGAGAGGGAGTAACACCCAGGGAGAGGGAGTGACACACAGGGAGAGGGAGTGACACACAGGGAGAGGGAGTGACACGGAGAGAGAGGGAGTGACACCCAGGGAGAGGGAGTGACACCCAGGGAGAGGGAGTGACACACAGGGAGAGGGAGTGACACACAGGGAGAGGGAGTGACACCCAGGGAGAGGGAGTGACACGGAGAGAGAGGGAGTGACACACAGGGAGAGGGAGTGACACGCAGGGAGAGGGAGTGACACACAGGGAGAGGGAGTGACACACAGGGAGAGGGAGTGACACGGAGAGAGAGGGAGTGACACACAGGGAGAGGGAGTGACACGCAGGGAGAGGGAGTGACACCCAGGGAGAGGGAGTGACACCCAGGGAGAGGGAGTGACACACAGGGAGAGGGAGTGACACGGAGAGAGAGGGAGTGACACACAGGGAGAGGGAGTGACACGCAGGGAGAGGGAGTGACACCCAGGGAGAGGGAGTGACACCCAGGGAGAGGGAGTGACACACAGGGAGAGGGAGTGACACGCAGGGAGAGGGAGTGACACGCAGGGAGAGGGAGTGACACGCAGGGAGAGGGAGTGACACGCAGGGAGAGTCTTTGAACTGAATAGGCTTTTTAACACATTCGAGGACAAATTTACCTGCAGCATAAACATGCAATAAAAATATGGAAATATTTACTGAAGACACACGCACGCACGCACGCACGCATGCACGCACGCCAGCACGCACACACTAACACACACACACACACACACACACACGCTTCCACACACCCATGTCCACATATGTACATACCCCCCCAGTGTGACTGCATAAACACACAACCCACACTAACGGACACCACCTACAATGTCACAGTGTAGACACGTGGCGCCACCTACCTGGCGCTGGTGGGATCGCGTCCTGCGGTGGAGGTGAAGGAATCGGTCGCAGTCGGCACACAGGTTGCCGCAGCCGTCACACAGGATGATGGCCAGTGTCTCCCCGTCATCATGGTTGTCACAGGTCGGCTGTCAACACAACGTCACAATGTCACTGTCAACACAACGTCACAATGTCACTGTCAACACAACGTCACAATGTCACTGTCAACACAACGTCACAATGTCACTGTCAACACAACGTCACAATGTCACTGTCAACACAACGTCACAATGTCACTGTCAACACAACGTCACAATGTCACTGTCAACACAACGTCACAATGTCACTGTCAACACAACGTCACTGTCAACACAACGTCACAATGTCACTGTCAACACAACGTCACAATGTCACCGTAAATAAAGTCAAAGACATCTGTCTGAAGCCACTGTGTTCTCCTATGCAGCTTTTGGTATCATCTCAACACCTCTGTCGACTCTGGACTGCTGGTTCAATCGCTATGAGAGAGTTGTTGGTTGTCACATGACAGGAATTCCATAAAGGTTGCAGGAAGGTTGTGCCCAAAATGTTGACTGATCCTCTCTCTGAGTTCAATCGCCTCCTGGTACAACCTTCTCGGGATCTTCATGGAATTGTTGTCACGTGTCAACCAACAACTGAGTGACATGACGACTAAGTACCCAGCAATCGAATGATGAAGAAAACACTGAACGCTCCGTGGGAGAACCCAGTAGATTGAGAAACGTGGCCTGAACTCTATTTACAATATGAATTTCACTGAATGCAGTAGAAACATTCGTGCTAATGTTGCAATAGTAAATATTTTCACCATCCTTAGGACATGAACTTAAGAGGGGCAACATGCAAGAATAATAAGGCAAATCACAGTAATAAATAACATTCCAAAACTATTTAAAATCATAAAGTGTAAATTATATTGCAAGTCCATGCACGTATTTCAGGCGTCTGCGTATTTGATGTTCTATTTAAACTACATTTTATTTTTGTACTAATTGCATGTGCATTTAGTTTACGTCCTGACAGACTACAACTTGAAATACATTTTTCAATCTGCAACCAGAAACCAACTGAACTGTTTTAAGGTGGGTAGAGAGAGTGAGAGAAGCCGAGTCGTATACAAGTGTCATGTGTCATGTGCACACTGACACTGAACCAAGTCATTCTTAACAACCTGGTTTTGTTCTTTTTTTACCAACAGTAATTAACAGTATTTTATAATGACTAATCTTGACGATGACAACGTTGGAAAGACACAAGAAACATTTTGACTGTCGACTCACCCTGGCTGGTCCGTGGTCCCCGGAGCTGTGCCACTGGCCGGACGACAGCCGCTCCACGTGCTCCGGATGTAAGACACACAGCGACGCCAGCGCCAGCCACATCTACAGCCACAGCAACCACACGGGGTCAACAACTACACCACAGCAACCACACGGGGTCAACAACTACACCACAGCAACCACACAGGGTCAACAACTACACCACAGCAACCACACGGAGTCAACATCTACACCACAGCGACCACACAGAGTCAACAACTACAGCCACAGCAACCACACGGGGTCAACATTTACACCCACAGCAACCACACGGCGTCAACAACTACAGCCACAGCAACCACACGGGGTCAACTACACCACAGCAACCACACCGAGTCAACATTTACAGCCACAGCAACCACACGGAGTCAACATCTACACCACAGCGACCACACAGAGTCAACAACTACAGCCACAGCAACCACACGGAGTCAACATCTACACCACAGCGACCACACAGAGTCAACAACTACAGCCACAGCAACCACACGGGGTCAACATTTACACCCACAGCAACCACACCGAGTCAACAACTACAGCCACAGCAACCACACGGGGTCAACTACACCACAGCAACCACACCGAGTCAACATTTACAGCCACAGCAACCACACGGAGTCAACATCTACACCACAGCAACCACACCGAGTCAACATTTACAGCCACAGCAACCACACGGAGTCAACATCTACACCACAGCAACCACACGGAGTCAACATTTACAGCCACAGCAACCACACGGGGTCAACAATTACACCACAGCAACCACACAGAGTCAACATTTACAGCCACAGCAACCACACGGAGTCAACATCTACACCACAGCAACCACACGGAGTCAACACTTACAGCCACAGCAACCACACGGGGTCAACAATTACACCACAGCAACCACACGGAGTCAACATTTACAGCCACAGCAACCACACGGAGTCAACATCTACACCACAGCAACCACACGGACTCAACAATTATACCACAAGCAACCACACAGAGCCAACATCCACATTCATCCAACCACACTCATCCAACCATACTCATCAAACAACTCATCCAACCATACACATCCAACCACATCTGCATCCTTCCAACCACAAACCATTCAATGACAAGCCCATCAAACAACATTCCCACCCTGGTGCCCTAGGGCGTGTACTCACCGTGGGGGTCTTGATGAACTCGGAGGGTGCCTGAAGTGAACCGTCCAGTCTGGTCAGTGCCAGGATTGACTCAGCCACGGCTCCCTTGGTCACCTCTGCCCAGGCCTCGGACAATGTCCCCTACACTCACAACACAGTCTCAGTCTCTATTGCCCTACACTCACAACACAGTCTCAGTCTCTATTGCCCTACACTCACAACACAGTCTCAGTCTCCCTACTGCCCTGTCACATGACTCTTAGGTGGGCTACTTTTTTTAAATTTGTGAAATTTGAGCTGAGGCAAAGGCAAAAAAAATACACATTAATGCCTCATGCAGTTATTTTTCTTTAAAAACATACGTAACACCCTGTGTGTGTATTACGTCACATGCATATATTTACTTATACACGAGACCTGTATTATGTCTGAATGCATGAACACACGTATCATCTCGCACAGATTTGTACTGGTCAAATTTGATCCTGCAAAAAGGTCTGATACACAACAGTTGTCATTCTAGGTGTGTGTGTGTGTGTGTGTGTGTGTGTGTGTGTGTGTGTGTGTGTGTGTGTGTGTGTGTGTGTGTGTTTGAATGTGTATGTGTGTGTGCATGTGTGGGTGTGTGTTTGCAGGTGTGTGTGTGTGTGTGTGTGTGTGTGTGTGTGTGTGTGTGTGTGTGTGTGTGTGAGTGTGAGTGCGTGCGTTTGTGCGTTTGTGCGTTTGTGCGTGCGTGCCTGCGTGCGTGTGTGTTTGCAGGTGTGTGTGTGCGTGCGCACATACATATGCATGTATGACATACACATATATCAAAATGAAACAAAATAAAATTACTGGCAATAGACATTATGAAAATATATGATGTATGTCTGCTCAGTTACTATGGAAACATACAAAGTCTAGTTTCACATCAAGAGGCAAACAGAGAGATTCTAGCGTCAAGTGACCGCGGCTACTCACGGAGGCGAGGTCCTTCAGGAGGGACACACACGTGTCGGCCAGCTGACTGGACGTGCTGCCCTGTAGCCACCAGCGTCCACCCAGCTCACTGCGGTTAACACACACATGGCCTCAACCCACTGACCGTCACAACTCACAACATTTAGCACTGACCACCCCTGACCACCCCTGACCACCCCTGACCACCACTGACTACCCCTGACCACCACTGACCACCCCTGACCACCACTGACCACCACTCACTACCCCTGACCACCCTGACCACCACTGACCACCCCTGAAGACCCCTGACCACCACTGACCACAACTGACTGAGAACAAAGTTTATCTTACAATTTGTGGACACATTACTTCCCTGTGTTCTCCTGAGCACAAAGCAATACTATTAGTGTTGTCATAACCAAATTGGCTCTCCTTATAAAGACAAATGTGTATTTGGTGGGAATGTTTGTATTCTTGCATGTACTAGATATACACGTAGAATGTTTATTGTGAGTTTTAGCTCAGAGAACCCAGAGGGTGACACTGTGCAAGGGCTCAGTGTCCCATAGGTTTGGGTTTCAGAGGTACATCCCTCTTAATGTTATTCTCAACCATATAAATTAATAAATGCCATTCATTTGTCTTATTTATTGCATAAACAAATATGCGCTAAGTCATATTTACCCCTCTCGTGGTCAGAACGCCTGAATGAACCCGAGTACAGAGGCACATTTATACTTCGTACCGCAAAACTGTGTCATTAAATAATGGCAATTTATTTCAGCAGTTCACACTTAATAATATTGAAGTTTTATTGGCAACCGTCAACATTTTGTAAGGCAGGCTATTTCCATGGCTATATAGAATCAATTGCCATGCAGTTTTGTAGTCGAACTCAGCATTTAACTCCATTTGCCGTACTGCTTGTCATGATCGTCACGCAGTGAATATATTTTCAGCCGAAGGTCATCAAAGGGGAACGTTTTGCAGTACGAGTAATATGAAATATACCAACATAATTATTCTGCTGGGATGAGTTATGATCGCAAAGAACACCATTTTGTATAAAATATGGAGAATACACACACTAACAAAAACAAAATTTTGTTTACCACAGACATGTAATAAGTCGTACATTTTATAGTATAGTAATTTATTAATATTTCATACGCAGCAAGTATCCGTCAATTATTAATAACAAATATTTTATTAAACAAAGTGGTTCACATTTTTTGATAATTGATAACTTTAATAATTCATATTTTGATAATAAATTTACATATCTGACAAAAGGAAGTAGTACAGATTCACTGAAAAAATTATTTAAATCATACTACAATTTATTTATTTATTTGCATTTATGCAACTCAAGTATAGCACATGATTTGGTCACAACACAATTACTCAATTCAATGTAATTCATTAGCAGGCATTTATTTCCATTAATCTGGCCTTGAGAGGGTTAGACACTCCGGAGATTATGGTTAGACACCCCGGAGATTATGGTTAGACACCCCGGAGATTATGGTTAGACACCCCGGAGATTATGATTAGACACCCCCGAGATTAAGAACAGACAAGGCAGATAAATAATAAATCATTAGTGCTGCCTATCCTATCCTCCCTAACTTCCTAGCATCCGTTGACAACAGTGCATTGTTTCATGATTACAAGACAGCTCAGTCCACTGGTTTTGTTGTGCTACTGAGATTGGTCTTTGAGGATATTGGCACATAAGAAGTTATTAGTGATATTATTACATTTTGACTGTCATACATTGAATTTGAAAGTTCTGATCCAAATAACACCAACCTTGGTACAGAGTCACTCAACCGGAACGTCGACATGCCCTTCTGGCTGACATGACCTTTGACCTTCATCTGAATGACGAGGGCCTTTGCGATGCAAGCGAGGAAGACATCGAGGATGCCGAGGCGGTTCGGGTCAAAGGTCACGTCAGTTGCATTTTTCTCGGCATTTGCGAGAATGCTGAAGTCCTTCGGAGGCAGGGCGGGCACATCCATGACACTGGCCAGAGTCTGGGGCGAAACATCCGGCAGAACACGACGCAGCAGTGCTGTCACCTGGTGGACAATATTATACGTATTAGAAATCACACATCAGCTGACGGACTCACACAAAGTGCACCACTGCAGGGCCAGTCTCACACTCGGTGCTTGGAAGGGTTCAAGACAAACATTGGTGGGACAGTTTCTTTATTTGTAGGAACATGACTTTTTTGTCTAAAATAAAACATTATTACGAACATTGTTATATTGGCTGAAGTGCACCTTTTCAATACTTGCTAGGCTTATAATGCCATAAACCTATTTAAATAATAAACTAATGTAACTCTAAAATAAATTACAGGAAATTTAGGGTAACACATAAAGCATAGAGGTATAATTAATAAGCAGCATTCATTCTGGAAAAATATGCTGATTGATTTGTAGACATATACAATATAGATATAATGACGTAAACCTATTTATATGAAAATTGAGAACAACACACAAATTACATGTGTTATGCAAATTAGGCATTTAATACCATTTCAAGAGCAAACTTGTTTTGCACACTCCTGGGTGTGGGGGGGGGGGGAGGGGGGGGGTACTGACCTGCCTCTGCACCCTGGGGGAGGCGGTGTGGAGCAGGGAGAGTAGGTCCTGCAGCAGACTGAGTTGTTGGGCGAGGTACTTGCGCCCAACGCCCGACCCACTTAGAGCCAACACCATGGACAGCAGCTCAAAGCAGTAGGCATCAGAACTCCTGTAACAACAAGGCATGAGAACTCCTGTAACAACGAGGCATGAGAACTCCTGTAACAACAAGGCATGAGAACTCCTGTAACAACGAGGCATGAGAACTCCTGTAACAACGAGGCATGAGAACTCCTGTAACAACGAGGCATGAGAACTCCTGTACCAACGAGGCATGAGAACTCCTGTAACAACAAGGCATGAGAACTCCTGTAACAACAAGGCATGAGAACTCCTGTAACAACGAGGCATGAGAACTCCTGTAACAACGAGGCATGAGAACTCCTGTAACAACAAGGCATGAGAACTCCTGTAACAACGAGCCATCAGAACTCCTGTAACAACAAGGCATCAGAACTCCTGTAACAACAAGGCATCAGAACTCCTGTAACAACAAGGCATCAGAACTCCTGTAACAACAAGGCATCAGAACTCCTGTAACAACAAGGCATCAGAACTCCTGTAACAACGAGGCATCAGAACTCCTGTAACAACAAGGCATCAGAACTCATGTAACAACAAGGCATCAGAACTCATGTAACAACAAGGCATCATAACTCATGTAACAACAAGGCATCAGAACTCATGTAACAATGAGGCATCAGAACTCATGTAACAATGACACATATACGTATATTGCAAAACATGTAACAAATGTAGTGAAAAAAGTTAACCGCTGAAGTTTTACTGAAAAATCAACAGATGAAATACTGACCTCGCTTTTTCTTTCGCTCCACCTTCCTCCCTAGGTGTCAGCACCGTTGCCAGCCACTCATCCTTCACCTGTGTTGTTTCTTTCCTGATCGCGTGAACGATGTGTGTACACACCTACAACATGGCGCGTAGAGTCACACGTGATGTTCCACCCGAGTCATAAGAGCCTGGCACCTCCTCCCAGAAGTCATCAGCATACCAACACAATACCCACTTCAACAAGTTCCAAGGACCAGCCACCCTGTTGCTCCAGCCCCCCTGTTGCTCCAGCCCCCCTGTTGCTCCAGCCACCCTGTTGCTCCAGCCACCCTGTTGCTCCAGCCCCCCTGTTGCTCCAGCCCCCCTGTTGCTCCAGCCACCCTGTTGCTCCAGCCCCCCCCTCAGACTGTAGGTTAGATCAAGCCACAGACTGTCTTTAATCGGCACAAAGGATTACACTTGTTTTACAGTTACTCATATCAATTTTTATTATTTTGTTTCAAATTCACCTTCATGCACTACACACTGCACACCTTCAGTGTGTGGAGTCTACACACCTAACACCTTCAGTGTGTGGAGTCTACACACCTAACACCTTCAGTGTGTGGAGTCTACACACCTAACACCTTCAGTGTGTGGAGTCTACACACCTTACAGCTTCAGTGTGTGGAGTCTACACACCTAAGACCTTCAGTGTGTGGAGTCTACACACATAATACCTTCAGTGTGTGGAGTCTACACACCTAATATCTTCAGTGTGTGGAGTCTACACACCTAAGACCTTCAGTGTGTGGAGTCTACACACCTAAGAAATTCAGTGTGCGGAGTATACACACCTAAGACCTTCAGTGTGTGGAGTCTACACACCTAAGAACTTCAGTGTGCAGAGTCTACACACCTAAGACATTCAGTGTGTGGAGTCTACACACCTAAGACATTCAGTGTGTGGAGTCTACACACCTAAGACCTTCAGTTTGTGGGGTCTACACACCTAAGACCTTCAGTTTGTGGGGTCTACACACCTAAGACCTTCAGTGTGTGGAGTCTACACACCTAAGACATTCAGTGTGTGGAGTCTACACACCTAAGACCTTCAGTGTGTAGAGTCTACACACCCTAAGACCTTCAGTGTGTGGAGTCTACGCACCTATGACTTTCAGTGTGTGGAGTCTACATACCTAAGTCCTTCAGTGTGTAGAGTCTACACACCTAAGACCTTCAGTGTGTAGAGTCAACACACCTAAGACCTTCAGTGTGTGGAGTCTACACACCTAAGACCTTCAGTGTGTGGAGTCTACACACCTAAGACCTTCAGTGTGTAGAGTCTACACACCTAAGACCTTCAGTGTGTGGAGTCTACACACCTAAGACCTTCAGTGTGTGGAGTCTACACACCTAAGAAATTCAGTGTGCGGAGTATACACACCTAAGACCTTCAGTGTGTGGAGTCTACACACCTAAGAACTTCAGTGTGCAGAGTCTACACACCTAAGACATTCAGTGTGTGGAGTCTACACACCTAAGACATTCAGTGTGTGGAGTCTACACACCTAAGACCTTCAGTTTGTGGGGTCTACACACCTAAGACCTTCAGTTTGTGGGGTCTACACACCTAAGACCTTCAGTGTGTGGAGTCTACACACCTAAGACATTCAGTGTGTGGAGTCTACACACCTAAGACCTTCAGTGTGTAGAGTCTACACACCTAATACCTTCAGTGTGTGGAGTCTACGCACCTATGACTTTCAGTGTGTGGAGTCTACATACCTAAGTCCTTCAGTGTGTAGAGTCTACACACCTAAGACCTTCAGTGTGTAGAGTCTACACACCTAAGACCTTCAGTGTGTGGAGTCTACACACCTAAGACCTTCAGTGTGTGGAGTCTACACACCTAAGACCTTCAGTGTGTGGAGTCTACACACCTAAGACCTTCAGTGTGTGGAGTCTACACACCTAAGACCTTCAGTGTGTGGAGTCTACACAGATTAAACCAAATGTTCACTCACCTGCTTCTGAAGGTGTGTCAACTTGCTGCGACTAAAGAGTATACCGACCATGTGTTCCCGCAAGTCTACATCATCTCCCTCCTCCGCGCCTTCCTTCTTTCCATCACTGCTCACTCTATCCAGAGCCTCCTCGGTGATGAGTCGACCAAACACCTGTCACAGAAACCACCAGTTTACTTCCGCTCTCACATACAAACACCTGTCACAGAAACCACCACTTTACTTCCGCTCTCACATACAAACACCTGTCACAGAAACCACCAGTTTACTTCCGCTCTCACATACAAACACCTGCCACAGAAACCACCAGTTTACTTCCGCTCTCACATACAAACACCTGTCACAGAAACCACCAGTTTACTTCCGCTCTCATATACAAATTATATCCTAGCCTTGTTACCCAGCGATGCTTGTGGCATAAAGGCACCCACCTGCGCTGATATATTTGAAAATAATATTGCTTTGCTTCAGTGTGTTCCACATACACAGGTATGTCACAGTTGTAGGTGACACAGTGATCTTTACATTGTTGTCAATCACAGTGTAACACCCACCTAAGAAGTCACCAGCAGAGACAACAACCACAGTGTTTCACCCTCCTGAGAAGTCATCAGCAGAGACAACAACCACAGTGTAACACCCACCTGAGACGTCACCAGCAGAGACAACAACCACAGTGTAACACCCACCTAAGAAGTCACCAGCAGAGACAACAACCACAGTGTTTCACCCTCCTGAGAAGTCATCAGCAGAGACAACAACCACAGTGTAACACCCACCTGAGAAGTCACCAGCAGAGACAACAACCACAGTGTAACACCCACCTAAGAAGTCACCAGCAGAGACAACAACCACAGTGTTTCACCCTCCTGAGAAGTCACCAGCAGAGACAACAACCACAGTGTAACACCCACCTAAGAAGTCACCAGCAGAGACAACAACCACAGTGTAACACCCACCTAAGAAGTCACCAGCAGAGACAACAACCACAGTGTAACACCCACCTGAGACGTCAGCAGTCGGAACACCTTGAGCGTTTCCGACTCACAGTCCTTCTGTTGCATCACCAGGGGGCTCTGCTGTTGGCCGACAAGCATCGTGGCGCCCTCTATGTTGCCGAGCAGCTTGATCTGTCTCAGTCGCAGACTGTGGTCTGGTCCCTTCACATCTATCTTCATAACGCTGGTGCTCGGGTCGGGCAGGGATGCGAAGATCCACCCGGTGTGGCGAGACTCGATGTCCATCTGGTGGGAAAAACAGAAACTAGAGCCGGTGAGCAAACTGCAGCACGTGTGTTGTGATACACGTGGACTAGATGGAGCCATGGGGGGGGGGGGGTCCATCTCAACTGCACGGAACATGTTCAACTTGTCATGTAGGCTGTTATTTCTCACAACTGTTTTAAAGCTGTTTTCAAAATTGACATGTGTTTGACAGTAAGGTCAATGTCACAAGCAGCTCTGTGACATGCAACTCGGCAAGAGGTACCTGTGCAACAGGCAGGGGGGTAAAAGTTTAGAAATTTAACCAGTCCCTGGTGGACTAGTAGCTATAAAATGAAAAATCACATGTACCTATTTTGGTGGACATCATCAAAATTTGACCTTATGCAAATTCACCGGCAGCGCTCCTTAAGACATTTATATAATGATCAAACAAACATAATAAAACATTCAGGTACACCTAACACAAAGTGCTTGAATTATATTGTTGCAAAATGTGGTTGTGCAGTACAGCACCGGACTGTCAATTGAAGGGACGGTGGTTCAATCCCACCTACCGCCTTTTGAAACTTTTAAAAAGACACAGGCAATTGTGGGGTGAATGAAATTGCTTGTGTCTTTTGGAAGAAACACTATCTGGTGTCTATGCCAGGGGAAGTAATATATCCCATACAGGGGGTAAATGTGTAACCTGTAGTGGACTCACTAATGCTAGAGAAGGACAACTCCTGCGTTAGCCCAAGTTTGGAGGAAACCACCCGAGAACCTGAGTGGAAAATAGCTGCTCCCAACAAACTGGTGCAGGAGAAACGCGTCTCATCCCAGGAATGTCTCATCCAGGCGAGGGTTAAGTTTGATCCCTGACAACACTGACACCAAGGGTGACAACACTGACACCAAGGGTGACAACACTGACGCCAAGGGTGACAACACTGACACCAAGGGTGACAACACTGACACCAAGGGTGACAACACTGACACCAAGGGTGACAACACTGACCCAAGGGTGACAACACTGACACCAAGGGTGACAACACTGACACCAAGGGTGACAACACTGACACCAAGGGTGACAACACTGACACCAAGGGTGACAACACTGACACCAAGGGTGACAACACTGACCCAAGGGTGACAACACTGACACCAAGGGTGACAACACTGACCCAAGGGTGACAACACTGACACCAAGGGTGACAACACTGACACCAAGGGTGACAACACTGACACCAAGGGTGACAACACTGACCCAAGGGTGACAACACTGACACCAAGAGTGACAACACTGACACCAAGGGTGACAACACTGACCCAAGGGTGACAACACTGACCCAAGGGTGACAACACTGACACCAAGGGTGACAACACTGACCCAAGGGTGACAACACTGACCCAAGGGTGACAACACTGACCCAAGGGTGACAACACTGACCCAAGGGTGACAACACTGACACCAAGGGTGACAACACTGACACCAAGGGTGACAACACTGACCCAAGGGTGACAACACTGACCCAAGGGTGACAACACTGACCCAAGGGTGACAACACTGACCCAAGGGTGACAACACTGACACCAAGGGTGACAACACTGACACCAAGGGTGACAACACTGACCCAAGGGTGACAACACTGACCCAAGGGTGACAACACTGACCCAAGGGTGACAACACTGACCCAAGGGTGACAACACTGACCCAAGGGTGACAACACTGACCCAAGGGTGCTTTGGACTGACCTGTTTGAGTTTCTTGAGGTCATCAGCACTTCGCCCCGTGTAGAACACCACCGACGACACTTTGTTCTGAAGTGACACCACAAACATCACAACACAACCACAACAGACACTCTCAACCTTGACAGAATAACATCAACATACGAAAACTTTGCCAAATAAAACGACACTTGTGTAGAATTCGTATCCATCTTAAGATTTGTCGTTATAGCTGTATCTTTGCCAACATTTGATACATCACTTTGTTAATTTAATCATTCAACATCATCTCACGCATAATTGTGTCTTATAAACAGTGCATTTTTGGGAATTTCTGAGGTCAATAAGACGATGTGGTCAGCATAAACAAACTGTGTATCACTCATTCCATGTGCACGGCGCAGTAGCATATGGCCGCCGCGCTTGTGGCTGGCATAAATCAGAGCACTACTTGGGTCTCTAAATGCAACATTTGTAAAACATAAATCTACCAGAGAATGCTGATTTATTAGGGTTAGGTTAGTGTTAGTGTGAGGTATCAAATGTAAGCAAATATACAGTTATATATCTGCACACTTAAGTGGGTCCGAATTCTACACAAGTGCCAATAAAACTTCAGAATTCATGTTAAAAATACTGCTTCTTTTTACATAACAGTCTATGTTGGTCAATTGATAACCTGGAGAAATATAACATTGTGCTTTATATTTATTGTTTTAATGAATCAACATAATGCTCTAAGTCTATGTCAAAGGTACATCTCCTGGTAAGCTGCGTCTATAGCAACGTTTGACATTTGAAACTTTTGATGCTAAAGTATGTTCAAATAGTTAAACAAAACATCCAGTGACAATACAAGCTCTATTGTCAATGCTACTGAGATGGACTGAGACAGAGCCCCTCAACCCAACCTCCTCATTGGTATTTCTCTGGTGGGTCCCTCCAGATGTAACAGTGGACAGTATTACACTATCGTAAATGTGTAAAATCTATTGTAATTACATGATTTGATTTTTGACCGATATGGCTACTAAAGTTTGTAGTGTACATGTACCTCTATTATAAATGTGTAAAATATGTTGTAATTATTATATATGGTCTGATTTTGGTCTAATGCAGCTCCTAAAGTTTCTAGTGTACCAATTAATAAAAAACAACTTAATTAATTTCTAAGGAATAGTTTATTTTTGGTGAACATAATCCGAGAAAGCTAGTTTTGCTTGCGGCAAAGTGATCAAATCCCAGCTGAATGTGGGCAACTATATTTGGCGAATTTTTCATATACACATTGTTACTTTTACCATTTAGTAATAATTATTTTATCAAAAAAGTCTAAGTAAACAGTCCTAACCATTACAATTAATTTGTTCATAACACCTTATACTAAACAGACTGCCGCATGCAATATAAGATATTCCAGCATTCTGTTGCTACCGGAACCACTCCTTCCTCTAATGCCAAATTGAACACTGTTGCAAGTGGTATGCTAATTTGCAACAGAATGCTGGAATATCTTAAAGAGGGAAATTGACTGCGTCGTTGACAAATTTGTCCCCTTGAAAAAACAGGGGAAAAGGTCAAAGAAGAAACACTTATCGAAGGAAGCCATTAGAAAAATCAAGTACATGTACAAGCAAATGATGTGGAAGACATATAGACATACTGGAAGTGAAGAAGACTATGCCATTTATAAAGAAGCACTTAATCAAGCTACAGCTGAAATTAGAAATTCGAAGAGAAGCTATGAACAAAAAATAGCTTTCAACATAAAACATGACAGCAAGAGTTTTTATGCGTATGTTCGAAGTAAACAGAAAGTTCAAGATAAGGTCGGGCCACTAGAAGGTAGTGATGGAAACATAATAACGGAGGGATTCTTAATGGCAGAAAACCTAAATGAATACTTTAGTTCGGTGTTTACCAGGGAAGATATTAGTACATTACCAGTACTAGAGACTAAGTTCGAAGGGAGAGAGTGTGACTATTTAGGACAACTAACTGTAACCCCAAAAATGGTAGCTATGAAAATAAGAGATATGAAGGATAATAAATCACCAGGAGTGGATGGGATTCCTCCCAAATTACTACTGGAAATTGTAGAACAAATTAGCATACCACTTGCAACAGTGTTCAATTTGGCATTAGAGGAAGGAGTGGTTCCGGTAGAATGGAAAGAAGCAAACATCATACCATTATTTAAAAAAGGATCAAGAAGCAAGTCAGAGAACTATAGACCAGTGAGTTTAACATCGGTGATTTGTAAACTATTAGAAAGACTAATTAAAGATCACTTGGTTGATTTTCTTGTTAAAAATAAATTGATAAACACATCTCAACATGGGTTTTTAAAAGCGAGGTCATGCTTAACAAATATCTTATGTTTTTTGGAAGATGTCACAAAGTGGGTAGATGAGGGATCACCAGTAGATATAATCTACTTAGATTTTTAAAAAGCCTTTGACAAAGTGCCACACCAAAGATTACTACTTAAACTAAAGGCCCATGGCATAGGAAATAGTATGATTAACTGGATAGAAAAATGGCTTATTGATAGAAGACAAAGAGTAGTAGTTGATGGGGAGGTTTCAAATTGGAAATCTGTTTTGAGTGGAGTACCGCAAGGATCAGTATTGGGACCTATTTTATTCTTAATATATATCAATGATTTGGATGATGACATAACAAGCAAGGTGTTGAAGTTTGCAGACGACACAAAAGTGTTTAGGAAAATAAAAAGTGATGCAGATAGACAGCATTTACAAGATGATCTAAATAAGTTGATAGAATGGTCTGAGAAATGGCAAATGCTGTTTAACTTTGGAAAGTGTAAGTGCCTCCACACAGGACATGGGAATGAAAATGCACAATATACAATGGATGGTACTGTACTTAATACTACTGTAAAGGAAAAGGACTTAGGTTTAACCATTAGTGCTGACATGAAGGTATCAGAGCAGTGTGGAATTGCAGCAGCGAAGGCAAACCAAATTCTTGGATTAATTAGGCGAAATATAGTATACAAAGAAAAAGAACTAATAATACCGCTTTATAAAACAATAGTTAGGCCTCATTTAGAATATTGTATACAAGCATGGAGGCCATATCGCAAGAAGGATATTGATATGCTAGAAAGAGTACAAAGGAGAGCAACAAAAATGATACCAAAACTCAGGAATATTAGTTATGAAATGCGTCTAAAAGAATGTGGTCTAACAACACTAGAAACCAGAAGATTGAGAGGAGATCAGATTGAGGTTTTTAAAATATTGAATGGGTATGAAAATATTGACAGAAATATTTTTTTCACGGTCAAGGAAGAGAGAAGGACTAGAGGACATGGAGTTGCATTAGCAAAGAAGCAGTGTAGACTAGATATTAGAAAATTTTCATTTTCCCAAAGAATAGTAAACGAATGGAACAAATTATCAGCTGATTGTGTAGGTGCTAGAAGTGTTAATATGTTTAAAAATAAAATTGACATATACCTAAGACGGGCAGGGTATACTTAGATAGATAGGTTGGACTCTCGATAAGCCAAACGGCTTCCTTGTCCACCTGCCATCTAGAGTTGATTCTCTAGGTGGCAATCTTGTTAAATCTTGTTAAATGTCACAGATGAAACATCATCACTTGTAGTTTAAAGCTTAGCTACTTTTGGGGCAACGGGAAATAGGATTCAAGGGCTCTAATTGCAATATTCTTTGATGTCCAATTGACTTCCAGTTAGAATCACTATATCTGCTAACTCTGGATAGAAAACCAAATCACCTCCCTCTAACTTTAACACGAATAAGGTCAGAATTGGAAGTGTTTATTGACACCTAAAAATATATATAATACTATATTCAACAAATTACCTGCAGCTCAAATTATGAAATAGTATTGCATTAGTGCCACACACCAGTGGAAATAGGCAGAATTGAGGCTGTTTACCGATACAAACTACAGATCAGCCATGTCCATCAACCACAGCACATTGCTTCTATAGACCTGTATGGAATCAACCATGGCACATTGCTTCTATAGACCTGTATGGAATCAACCATGGCACATTGCTTCTATAGACCTGTCTGGAATCAACCATGGCACATTGCTTCTATAGACCTGTATGGAATCAACCATGGCACATTGCTTCTATAGACCTGTATGGAATCAACCATGGCACATTGCTTCTATAGACCTGTCTGGAATCAACCATGGCACATTGCTTCTATAGACCTGTATGGAATCAACCATGGCACATTGCTTCTATAGACCTGTATGGAATCAACCATGGCACATTGCTTCTATAGACCTGTCTGGAATCAACCATGGCACATTGCTTCTATAGACCTGTCTGGAATCAACCATGGCACATTGCTTCTATAGACCTGTCTGGAATCAACCATGGCACATTGCTTCTATAGACCTGTCTGGAATCAACCATGGCACATTGCTTCTATAGATCTGTCTGGAATCAACCACGGCACATTGCTTCTATAGACCTGTCTGGAATCAACCATGGCACATTGCTTCTACAGACCTGTCTGGAATCAACCACGGCACATTGTTTCTATAGACCTGTCTGGGTGAAGTGAGGTCAAAGGTCGTACCCCGAGGTCACGTGTGTTGTCAATGTGTAGACACAACACACTTGGCATGTGTCGGTTGTTACACGTCACCGTCAGCGTCTTCGTCTTGTTGCGATCCTCATCGCCACTCTCCCAAAATGTCTCGGTGCTGCCATCTAGTGATGAACACAACAAGCAATGTGACTCTGTCAAGTGATCAAACAATGGCTGCCTCAACATGCACTTGTCATCGTATATTTTGTTGACATTTTGGTTGTAATTTACATATATAACCATTGTCAACATTCAAAGACCGAGGCTTGATGGAGACTTCGTGCATAATTTCGACTTCTTCTTCTCATGGTTAGCTCATCACTCTATGTTAGCCACATATTTGTGACTAGAGTATTGTCGAGCTTGGTTTTCAGAGTTGTCCTTCTCTAGAATTACTGAGTCCACTACAGGTTACACATTTACCCCCTGTGTGGGATCTTTTACTTCCCCTGGCATAGACACCAGATAGAAGGGACCACCGGCTTTTAGTGTCTCTTCCGAAAGACACAGGCAATGTGAGGTGAACGAAATTGCCTAAGTTTCGAAACGGCGGTAGGTGGGATTGAACCACCGTCCCCTCGATTGACAGTCCGGCACTCTACCACGCGACCACCGCTCCTCACCGCAAGGAAAGCTACTGGAAATATCAAGTGTTTGACATTTCATTGTTTTGGTGTACCTTATGTAGTGGTGATAGAGATACAGTTTATAGATAATGTGGATATTATTAACTCTTGTACAATGACTGGTTATTAGACAGTTAAAAACAATCCTGTCAGTGTTACCTGTTAGACTGGCTATGTCAGTGTTACCTGTTAGACTGGCTATGTCAGTGTTAACTATTAGACTGGCTACGTCAGTGTTACCTGTTAGACTGGCTATGTCAGTGTTACCTGTTAGACTGGCTATGTCAGTGTTACCTGTTAGACTGGCTATGTCAGTGTTACCTGTTAGACTGGCTATGTCAGTGTTAACTGTTAGACTGGCTATGTCAGTGTTACCTGTTAGACTGGCTATGTCAGTGTTACCTGTTAGACTGGCTATGTCAGTGTTAACTGTTAGACTGGCTATGTCAGTGTTACCTGTTAGACTGGCTACGTCAGTGTTAACTGTTAGACTGGCTACGTCAGTGTTACCTGTTAGACTGGCTACGTCAGTGTTAACTGTTAGACTGGCTATGTCAGTGTTAACTGTTAGACTGGTTATGTCAGTGTTAACTGTTAGACTGGCTATGTCAGTGTTAACTGTTAGACTGGCTATGTCAGTGTTAACTGTTAGACTGGCTATGTCAGTGTTAACTGTTAGACTGGCTATGTCAGTGTTACCTGTTAGACTGGCTATGTCAGTGTTAACTGTTAGACTGGCTATGTCAGTGTTAACTGTTAGACTGGCTATGTCAGTGTTAACTGTTAGACTGGCTATGTCAGTGTTACCTGTTAGACTGGCTTTGACAGTGTTACCTGTTAGACTGGCTATGTCAGTGTTACCTGTTAGACTGGCTATGTCAGTGTTACCTGTTAGAATGGCTATGTCAGTGTTACCTGTTAGACTAGCTATGTCAGTGTTACCTGTTAGACTGGCTATGTCAGTGTTACCTGTTAGACTGGCTATGTCAGTGTTACCTGTTAGACTGGCTATGTCAGTGTTACCTGTTAGACTGGCTATGTCATTGTTACCTGTTAGACTGGCTATGTCAGTGTTAACTGTTAGACTGGCTATGTCAGTGTTACCTGTTAGACTGGCTATGTTAGTGTTACCTGTTAGACTAGCTATGTCAGTGTTACCTGTTAGACTGGCTATGTCAGTGTTACCTGTTAGACTGGCTATGTCAGTGTTACCTGTTAGACTGGCTATCATGGCCTGACGACTGGAAGCTTTGATGTCAATGCCAGTGAGGTCCTTGAGTGACTCGACACGTGGGAACACCTGCACAGACAAACACGTCCACTTACATCTGTAGAACTCTTGCAGAACAACTTACATCTGTAGAACTCTTGCAGAACAACTTACATCTGTAGAACTCTTGCAGAACAACTTACATCTGTAGAACTCTTGCAGAACAACTTACATCTGTAGAACTCTTGCAGAACAACTTACATCTCTAGAACTCTTGCAGAACAACTTACATCTCTAGAACTCTTGCAGAACAACTTACATCTGTAGAACTCTTGCAGAACAACTTACATCTCTAGAACTCTTGCAGAACAACTTACATCTGTAGAACTCTTGCAGAACAACTTACATCTCTAGAACTCTTGCAGAACAACTTACATCTGTAGAACTCATGCAGAACAGAGGAAAACCAACTTGTAATAATTGTAACTGAAATTGATTAGAAGACATTAATAAAAAAACATGCACAACTAACTGTATTCAACGTATATTTTATGACATCAAACAAATATTCTTATTTATGGAGTTAGTTCTTTAGTATGTTGCCAATTTAGGCGTGTCCTTTATCAATGACATGTCCTGTGACACTTGTGCTGTCACTGTCACTGTCACATGTTTGATGCGACACTTTTACTGTGACAAATTTGATGAGACTTGCCAGGGCACTTGCGATGACAATTTTGTGTGACTCTTTATTATAAAGACAATCGGTTTGCATGCTTGCTTCTGGGGTCAACCAGATAACACCCCAACCCTCATTTGACCTTCCATTCACCCCCCACTCAGCCACTCACAGCTGGCTTGGTGCTGGGGTCGCTGAGAGGAGCGCCCCAACCCTCGTCTGACTTGGACAGGATCTTGCTGATGTTGCTGAAGACGTGACTCTTGTGCAGGAACATGTGGTCAGACGCCTGGAACTTGAGGCACCAGCAACGCACGGCCATTTGCTGGAGACAAACAACAGAGCTACTGGAACATTCACTAGAACACATTTCTTTCATTTCTCACCCTGCAAGCTACGCCTGCAGGATTCTACAAGCCTCGTTAAGGTCACATGGGTTGAGTTCACAATAAACTGAAATGTTGCCCATCAAAAATGGGATGCGAACCACTGCGTTTGTGCATTCCATTGTATTTTATACTGAAGTTCTGGCTTTAAAAGAAACATCTATGCAAATTTTAAAAAAATAGACCTTCAACGGTCTCTTGGATCTGAGAGCTAGTCGGCACACACAGAGTGATGCTATAAGTCTGTTGGACCTTCAACACAAAGGACTAAAATGTAACTACATAAATAAAACTGCCTCACTAAATAAATAGAGCTATAACTGCAACTTGACAGTGAAATTAATAAATACTACGATAGGCTAGAATCTAATAACAATAATAAACTTTATTTAACCCTGCGACCGGCCATGGCCGATTAATCGGCCCTAGACACCTTCCCGCATAAACACATTTTTCGTTTGCGTAATCAGTAACCGACCCACGCACATTTGGTATCATCGGATAGCTGACAGATTTGTCAAAATGGGGTATATTTATTCATGAGCAGTTTGAATGACAGCGAGTTACACGCGGCCGGACAAAACACGTGATAAATTTGATCCCCAAATTTGGGTGGTTTACTACGCCTTCCGTGACGAATTTACGCACCCATTCATAAAAGCCCGACCCCCACATATGTGGTACCAATAGAAAGCTCTGTTCTTGCCCAATCAGGGAAAAATAAACACGTGAATGAAACTGGTCCAGCGATTCAGAAGCAAGCTTTCAAACACAGTGTCATCTTCCCGCCTGCCCAGACGTAAACAACAAGATGGCGGACAGTCGTGTCGAAGGAATTTCCAGATCCAAACGTTTACTTCGGAATATCTCAAGTTACCGCGTCTATATTTCGACAAGACAACTGACAGTATTCAAAAATGTGTCTATTATACTAGTTCAAATAGTTAGAACAACTTTGGATGCTTTTTGGTGTGAAAATTCGACCATTTGTCAGCGCCACATCTCGCCGTTCGCGACGTGGGTTTGCACCGGTGGCGAATGTAGCAGCAATCGGCCGGCCTAAAATGGCCTGCCGCGATGTCGAAAAAAAATCATAAAAATAAAAGTTCTCAACGGATTTTATTCATTTTTGTTTTATTTGGCAGCTAATATGTATGGCTACGTTTGTCTCACTGGAAGTAGAAAATGTGTCCGCTCAGTAATTATTTAGGAATGGGATAGTGCGTTTATTTTTTTCATATTTTTTTGGATGCCGTTCAGCTAATAATATCACCGTGATTCTCTGACATAATAGAGATAGTATAATTTTATTATAATAAAGAATTCATTTGGCAGTAAAATGATATATAATTCATATTTTTATGATAAGTATTTGTAGAGTTATGATTTTTATTGTAACAGTATGCAAAACTGAATTTTCGCTGGACGGTCGCAGGGTTAAACATTGGTTTCCAGATAACTAAAATTAGTGATATTCATTCACATATTGTTAACCATGATATAAACAAACCATGTATGTTAGGTTCCTGCAGACTAAAGTAACAAGTAACAAGTTGAGCATGACATGTGACATGACATATGACATGACGTGTGTGATGTGACATGACTTGTGACGTGTGACGTGTGACGTGTGACGTGTGACATGACGTGTACCTGTAGGGCACTGCCAGGTGGGAGAAACATCATGACGTCTGAGATGGTCTGTAGGAAGGTGTGGAAGGTGTGGGGCAGGGGGTGGACAGCCTCCCCCGCCACCGTCACGTCTGACAGGGGGTGGTGACACACGCTCACCCCCTTGTCCCCCTTGTCCCCCTTGTCCTGACAAACACAGTCTTGGGAATGTAACAAATCACTAAACGACACACGGAGATGTCCCTTTCTATAAAATACACATAACAGACTTCGCACAATGACAAAGGTTGATCCCTTGTCATAAGTGTCTTTACGTTGCTATACTCTCAAGCAAATATAATAATTATTATGTAAACGTAGAAATACATTGGTATCATGACAAGTGAATCAATGTTATCACTTATGTATATGACCTTACGTGCTTATTCCTAGCGTAACTGAATGATTACAATTACTACTTTAGTATGGCCATTTATTTTGTAAAATATTCCACAGGGGCAGACATATAAAGTGTATAAATTCATGTCTACTCCTTTTCAAAGCATATTCTTTCATTATTTTCTATCTTACCAATAAATTGATACACTGATCGATTGACTGCTTGACTGATTGACTGATAGAAATGCACACTCGTAGGAATATAAAAACAAACATATTCCAACTAACATGCACAGAGAAACTAAGATCACTTCTTTTCTTTTATAGATATTTATATTCCAGAAAGAACATATAAAATTGCCTAAATAATTTGAGTTAAGATGCAATTTAACATCATAAAATTAATAAATATTATGATAAGTATAAACACTAGTACTGGATAAAAAAAAGTAAATGATAGGTCACATAACATTACATACCAGATCCGGATCCTTCTTTTCCTTTTTCTCGGGAGGGGCAGCGGACTCATCCATGTCTGCAGGAAGTGGGGTGAGGGCGGCGACAAAGTACCACATGAGGTCATGGAGACAGGTCGCCTGGGTGACACTCCGCAGCAGCCAGTTGAAGGCCTGAACAGAACATGTCTTCATCATCTCTACCTCAAGGTCACCTCTCACACAGTGACGCTGTGTGACATCATCAATGCACAATGTGTAGTCATGCACTGGTAGGGCTTTGAATCCTATCCTACCAAACGTTGGGTAAGTTATTTTCACTACACTGCTCCAGTTCACTCATCTGGATGAAAGAGTACGTGGCTATAGACAGTGGTGGATATTTGTTTATGAACGAATAGAATTTGTGCATCAGTTGCAGCATGGCTTAATGCTTCCCTGAGAAGCCGAGATAGTTCGACTGAGCAGGTTTGACAGGGAGTAAAGGGTAAAGCGATTCGAGCAGTTCTGGACTGGATACTGCTGTTTATCTTTTTACACTTACTTCCTGGCAGACCTATTCAGCCGAACATGATCTCAACTTCACTGGGAAGCAGCCAGCTGTTCGTACAGCCAAGTGAACCAAAGCGTTGTGGACCGAAAGAACTCGCCTAACATGAGGAGCGGTGGTTGCGTGGTAGAGCGCCGGATTGTCAATCAAGGGGACGGTGGTTCAATCCCACCTACCCCGTTTCAAAACTTAGGCAACTTCGTTCACCTCAAATTTGCCTAGATGTCTTTTGGAAGAGACACTAAAACTGGTCGTCCCGTCTATCTGGTGTCTAGGCCAGGGGAAGTAAAAGATCCCACACAGGGGATAAATGTGTAACCTGTAGTGGACTCACTAATTCGAAAGAAGGACAACTCTGAGCTTGACAACAAGCTTGACAATACTCTAGTGACAAACATGTTGCTAACACAGAGTGGTGGGCAAACCACAGTAAGAAGAAGAATGCTGAAGAGGTTTCAAACACAGACAACTGAACTGGGCAGTATGGGGCAGTGGCTAGCACTTTGGACAGTTGACCAAGAGATTCAGACTCAAACTTTCTTGACCAACTGTCCACCAAAGCTGTTGTCACTGCCCAACACACCGCCATGTTTGCGAGCTAAACCCAACACACTGTCGTGTTTGAGAGCTAAACCCAACACACTGTCATGTTTGAGAGCTAAACCCAACACACTGTCGTGTTTGAGAGCTAAACCCAACACACTGTCATATTTGAGAGCTAAACCCAACACACCGCCATGTTTGCGAGCTAAACCCAACACACTGTCATATTTGAGAGCTAAACCCAACACACTGTCATGTTTGAGAGCTAAACCCAACACACTGTCGTGTTTGAGAGCTAAACCCAACACACTGTCATGTTTGAGAGCTAAACCCAACACACTGTCATGTTTGAGAGCTAAACCCAACACACTGTCATGTTTGAGAGCTAAACCCAACACACTGTCATATTTGAGAGCTAAACCCAACACACTGTCATATTTGTGAGCTAAACCCAACACACTGTCGTGTTTGAGAGCTAAACCCAACACACTGTCATGTTTGAGAGCTAAACCCAAACACACCACCATATTCTGAGATGACCCCTTACCTGCAGAGCAAACACCCGACACGCGGCCTTCCTCAGGGCCTGTCTCATGGCCAGCTGGAGACTGTCCAGACAGTGTTGTTGGATGACAAATGACACGACGGGACGCTGCAGTGTCTGGTCACCAGTGTCACTTCCTGTTGTCGACTGAAGTAGACGCGTCATCGCAGCCGACGGACGCTTCAGCAGTGACAGACCCCCATCTGCAACATCATCACCAGGTGAGATGGTTTAGAGATGAGGTTAGGGTGGCTTTATTTGGAATTGTATAAATCATACCTACTGAACATAAACAATCAAAAAGCAATAGGTAAATAACGTACACTACAGGTTTGACAGCTGAGCCAGTTGAGGCTGTAATCAGTTGTTTTAAAAATTCAAATGTAAGATGATAATAATTAAGTAAACTGATTGCTGTTGTCCCCAAAATACCTATAATCAACAATGATTTCATGTATATTGTGTTCATCACAGATGCTAATATGATAAATGTTCTTTCTAATTACATCATATAGTAGTAGAGCAATAACAAATACAATATGGTTATGACAAGCTTTAGGTCAATCATATAACAAAATAACACATACGTCAGATGTTTTGGGGTTGAATGGGAATAAATGAGAACACCATTTGCAGGCGGGCGGGCGGGCGGGCGGGCGGGCGGGCGGGCGGGCGGGCGGGCGGGCGGTCGGGCAGTAGGTTTTATTGTTATACATGTTTTATGCACCACTTAATAATAAGTGAGCACGCAAACTCATTACAATCACAAAGTAATATACAAAACCTTCCGGTGTGAGGCCACCTACCTGTGGAACTACCCATGTGAGACCACCTACCTGTGGAACTACCCATGTGAGGCCACCTACCTGTGGAAATACCCATGTGAGACCACCTACCTGTGGAACTGCCCATGTGAGACCACCTACCTGTGGAACTACCAGTGTGAGGCCACCTACCTGTGGAACTACCCATGTGAGGCCACCTACCTGTGGAACTACCCATGTGAGGCCACCTACCTGTGGAACTACCCATGTGAGGCCACCTACCTGTGGAACTACCCATGTGAGACCACCTACCTGTGGAACTACCCATGTGAGACCACCTACCTGTGGAACTACCCATGTGAGGCCACCTACCTGTGGAACTACCCATGTGAGGCCACCTACCTGTGGAACTGCCCATGTGAGACCACCTACCTGTGGAACTACCAGTGTGAGGCCACCTACCTGTGGAACTACCTGTGTGAGGCCACCTACCTGTGGAACTACCCGTGTGAGGCCACCTACCTGTGGAACTACCCATGTGAGGCCACCTACCTGTGGAACTACCCATGTGAGATCACCTACCTGTGGAACTACCCATGTGAGACCACCTACCTGTGGAACTACCCGTGTGAGGCCACCTACCTGTGGAACTACCCATGTGAGGCCACCTACCTGTGGAACTGCCCATGTGAGACCACCTACCTGTGGAACTACCCGTGTGAGGCCACCTACCTGTGGAACTACCCATGTGAGGCCACCTACCTGTGGAACTGCCCGTGTGAGGCCACCTACCTGTGGAACTATCCGTGTGAGGCCACCTACCTGTGGAACTACCCATGTGAGGCCACCTACCTGTGGAACTGCCACTGTTGTTGCGACGACGAACTGGTGTCGCCAGAGAACCCTGATTGTTGTCTGCACTGTGCTGCACGAGGGAGCCACTGGTCGGCATCTCGGAGACACTGCGCTGGAAGAGAACGTGGCGTGACGACTGGGGCTGAGAGTCCGTGTCGCCCGGACTCACTTCCGTACTGCGACTGCCCACCAGTAGCGCCTTCTGCTGGCAAAATAAAGAATTTGATTCAAAGACTGGTCCAAAGGATATATCAACGAAATCAGAAATGTTCCCGTTTTAGTCGACTGAGTTTAGTATAGATGTTTGAAAATAATTTTAAAATACACTATTCCTATAGTTTGGACCCAGTACAAGCAAGTGTATGGCAGCTGTATGGCACTACATGTAAACTTAACAAATGGAAACAACAAGAGCATCTAACACTGTCCTGCCAATCAGTGGACTGTGTAGACTTACGTAGACAGTAGACACCTACCTGTTCCTCCTGAGCTGTGCTCTCATTAGCTGCCAACTGCTTCGCCACCTCTGCTAGCTGCAACTCGAGCCCCTCAAAATTGCCGGACTTGCTGAGCCCACGCGCCATCGAGTTCTCCCGGAATATCACATCGTCGGCGAACGCGGAATCGGCAGCGGTGGCTCCGTGCTGTGACAGATAGCGGAACATGACTTGGGGGAACGGATACTGCTCGGGGAACGAATCCTCGGAGACGCTCGGTAGAGACGAGTCACATCGTGTGCTGCATTTGTGATGCAGCGTGTGCTGGGGCAGACTGAGACCCGAGGCACTCGCGAGGCCCAGCAGGAACATGGAGTTCTCCATCATGATGACGTGTGCCGCACTACTGTGGACGGTGGGTGACAGCACAGGTGACACGGGCTTCAGCACCGTCCCCTTCTTGCGAACCTGTAATAAGTAATCATAAGTTTATTTCCTGTGTGCCACAGAGGCTGAACAGAGCAATCGATTAAAGTTGATAACATGTAGATTAATTAACACTGAATTTAATAACAAATATAAATAAAATTATATATATATATATATATATATATATATATATAATTAAAACAGTTGCATATTACATGAGTTAGGTTCACTGTTAATTACAAGTAATTCAAAGGAAATGAAAAATCTGTCTGTGGTTACCACAAACATTGAGGAGCTCTGTACAGGTTGTTGTATGTGTGACAGATTGTTGTATGTGTGACAGGTTGTATTTTCGACAGGTTGTTGTGTTTGTAACAGGTTGTTGTGTTTGTAACAGGTTGTTGTGTTTGTAACAGGTTGTTGTACATATGACAGGTTGTTGTGTGTGTGACAGGCTGTTGTCTTTGTGATAGGTTGTTGTCTTTGTAACAGGTTGTTGTACATATGACAGGTTGTTGTGTGTGTGACAGGTTGTTGTGTGTGTGATAGGTTGTTATGTGTGTGACAGGTTGTTGTGTGTGTGACAGGTTGTTGTGTGTGTGTGTGACAGGTTGTTGTGTGTGTGTGTGTGTGTGTGTGTGTGTGTGTGTGTGTGTGTGTGTGTCAGGTTGTTGTGTGTGTGACAGGTTGTTGTGTATGTGACAGGTTGTTGTGTGTGTGTGTGTGTGTGTGTGTGTGTGTGTGTGTGTGTGTGTGTGTGTGTGTGTGTGTGTGTGTCAGGTTGTTGTGTGTGTGACAGGTTGTTGCTTTTATTATTATTATTATTGTGTCAGGTCGTTGTGTGTGTAACAGGTTGTTGTGTGTGTGACAGGTTGTTGTGGGTATGACAGGTTGTTGTGTGTGTGACAAGTTGTTGTCTTTGTGACAGGTTGTTGTCTTTGTGACAGGTTGTTGTGTGTGTGACAGGTTGTGGTCTTTGTGACAGGTTGTTTTCTTTGTGACAGGTTGTTGTGTGTGTGACAGGTTGTTGTCTTTGTGAGAGGTTGTTGTCTTTGTGACAGGTTGTTGTACGTACCTTCTTTGTCTTGTCCCTCGCCTTCTGTCGTTTCTCGCGGTGATACTTGTCACGACACCGGCTACACATCAGGTACCAGGTGCTGCCACCTAGGCCACCATCGCCGCAGTTGCCCGCCCAGCCCTCGCAGAAGTTGCCGGCGCTGTTGTAGCCCTGCCCCCCCGCATGCTTGCCACAGCCCGGGTGTGACGCCCGCATGTGGTAGGTGACGGGGTGAGGGCGCACCACCCCACACAGCTCACACAGCACCTCCTTCTCCCCCCCGCCCCCGTGCCCCATCCCTGCCGCCTCCCCAAACAAGTTCCCCTTCTGCAGGTTCGACTTCTTCTCCCTCCCCTTCTCCTCATCCTTTCTGTCGTTCCGTCGCGTGCGTGAGTTTGCCATGCAGCTCGGCAGGATGAGGTTCTGTTCGATCACCCTCAGTGTCGTCAGAGACAACTCCTCCCAGAAGTGCAGCAGATGACGCAACGTCGGCGGCAACTCCGACTCCTTGTCGGTGTCGCTACCGCCAGGTGGCGCTGCATCTGTTGCGGAAACGGAAGCGTCCACAACGGGGTCTTTATCGAGCGTCTTACTCTCGGAGTTATGACGTTCCTTCGAACGGATGCACTCAATGACCTTCACCGCTTCGTTCATGTTGAGGTTCGCCACCTCTGAGGTGGTGTATCTGCGAGTAGGTATTGGGCCGGCCGCGTCCTTCTTCGCGGTTGACTTGCGTGAACATCGCTGCGTCCTGGGCAGGTCTGGGTGGAACTTGAGGAACGACGCACACGCCATCGCGTCATGCACGATGCCCTCATGCCACACAAACGCCGCGTACACCGCCCGCAGACACTGCGCCACCGACGGTGACATGGCCTCCTTGCAGACAACGTGAGGCTGTGTCGGACCCAGTGACGCGTCACTAATCTTCCGCGGCACTGGCGACAGAGTCCTCTCACACCTCGCACGCAGGCTGCGTCCTCTTTCTGACTTGCGGTCTTTCCTCGCAAGTTTCGGTGAAAGTCTGTAATACATTCGAAACAATAACTGGAAAATTTGTTATAATGATAAATGAGACAAAGCAACATAATCTTTACATGGGTCATGTGACACAACATCATCTTTACATGGGTCATGTGACGCAACATAATCTTTACATGGGTCATGTGACACAACGTCATCTTTACATGGGTCATGTGACGCAACATAATCTTTACATGGGTCATGTGACGCAACATAATCTTTACATGGGTCATGTGACGCAACATAATCTTTACATGGGTCATGTGACACATCATCTTTACATAGGTCATGTGACACAACATTATCTTTACATGGGTCATGTGACACAACACAATCTCTACATGGGTCATGTGACACAACACAATCTTTACATGGGTCATGTGACACAACAAAATCTTTACATGGGTCATGTGACACAACACAATCTTTACAAGGGTCATGTGACACAACCTAAGACTGTAAATTCATCTGTTGAAAATGGCTGAGATGCAATAAAAATTATTTGGATAAAATCATAAAAATGTCTTGAGTTGTATACATACTCATTTAACCAAGAAACGAAAACATCTCTACATTCAAGCAAAATAACTCATCTTTTTTCAATAACTGCTGCATTTTTGGCACAACATACAAACAAGGGAAAATAAGTAAAAAACAAATATGTCTTCGGCATCCATTCTTTGATAGCCTGAAGTATTTTTCATAAATAAATAAATAAAAACTAAATAAATACATTACACAACACAAATCAACAGTACACATTGGTACACTACTAGAATGAATGGATGCTCTGGTTTCTTGATTGTTTACATTGTATGTATATTTACGTCTCATGAAACACTGGAGAGTGGACTGTATATATTTAACCAGTTAAAGTAGGCTAGGGGAAGAACACTCAATATTCAGAGCTCTCTACAGTGTTTCTTGAGAGGTAAACATGTACAATGTAACTGAAACATCCTCACATTGCCCCACTATTCTTACTTGATCTCCTCGCGAGGTGGTGAGGCACCAATACTGAAGTGTCCTCTCATTGGCTGGCCATGTGTTGAAGCGACACCTGGTGTGCATATGGGTGATGACGATGATGCGCGGAGTGTCATGTGAGCAACTTCTCGCTGTGGACTTGAGCTGAGACTGGTGGGCTGTGGACTAGCACTGTGGAGAAAGATCAACACCACGTGATGACATTGTGACATATCTCATGTGTCTTCTCAGTTCTCACAGTACAAGCAGGCATACATTGTGACATATCTCATGTGTCTTCTCAGTTCTCACAGTACAAGCAGGCATACATTGTGACATATCTCATGTGTCTTCTCAGTTCTCACAGTACAAGCAGGCATACATTGTGACATGTCACATGTGTCTTCTCAGTTCTCACAGTACAAGCAGACATACATTGTGACATATCTCATGTGTCTTCTCAGTTCTCACAGTACAAGCAGACATACATTGTGACATGTCACATGTGTCTTCTCAGTTCTCACAGTACAAGCAGACATACATTGTGACATATCTCATGTGTCTTCTCAGTTCTCACAGTACAAGCAGACATACATTGTGACATGTCTCATGTGTCTTCTCAGTTCTCACAGTACAAGCAGACATACATTGTGACAAATCTCATGTCTTCTCAGTTCTCACAGTACAAGCAGACATACATTGTGACATATCTCATGTGTCTTCTCAGTTCTCACAGTACAAGCAGACATACATTGTGACATGTCTCATGTCTTCTCAGTTCTCACAGTACAAGCAGGCATACATTGTGACATATCTCATGTCTTCTCAGTTCTCACAGTACAAGCAGACATACATTGTGACATATCTCATGTGTCTTCTCAGTTCTCACAGTACGAGCAGGCATACATTGTGACATGTCTCATGTGTCTCCTCAGTTCTCACAGTACAAGCAGGCATACATTGTGACATATCTCATGTGTCTTCTCAGTTCTCACAGTACAAGCAGACATACATTGTGACATGTCTCATGTGTCTTCTCAGTTCTCACAGTACGAGCAGGCATACATTGTGACATGTCTCATGTGTCTTCTCAGTTCTCACAGTACAAGCAGACATACATTGTGACATGTCTCATGTGTCTTCTCAGTTATCACAGTACAAGCAGGCATACATTGTGACATGTCTCATGTGTCTTCTCAGTTCTCACAGTACAAGCAGACATACATTGTGACATGTCTCATGTCTTCTCAGTTCTCACAGTACAAGCAGGCATACATTGTGACATATCTCATGTCTTCTCAGTTCTCACAGTACAAGCAGACATACATTGTGACATATCTCATGTCTTCTCAGTTCTCACAGAACAAGCAGACATACATTGTGACATATCTCATGTCTTCTCAGTTCTCACAGTACAAGCAGACATACATTGTGACATATCTCATGTGTCTCCTCAGTTCTCACAGTACAAGCAGGCATACATTGTGACATATCTCATGTGTCTTCTCAGTTCTCACAGTACAAGCAGGCATACATTGTGACATATCTCATGTGTCTTCTCAGTTCTCACAGTACAAGCAGGCATACATTGTGACATATCTCATGTGTCTCCTCAGTTCTCACAGTACAAGCAGGCATACATTGTGACAAATCTCATGTCTTCTCAGTTCTCACAGTACAAGCAGGCATACATTGTGACAAATCTCATGTCTTCTCAGTTTTCACAGTACAAGCTGGCATACATTGTGACATATCTCATGTGCCTCCTCAGTTCTCACAGTACAAGCAGGCATACATTGTGACAAATCTCATGTCTTCTCAGTTCTCACAGTACAAGCAGGCATACATTGTGACAAATCTCATGTGTCTTCTCAGTTCTCACAGTACAAGCAGGCATACATTGTGACAAATCTCATGTGTCTTCTCAGTTCTTACAGTACAAGCAGGCATACATTGTGACAAATCTCATGTCTTCTCAGTTCTCACAGTACAAGCAGGCATACATTGTGACATATCTCATGTGTCTTCTCAGTTCTCACAGTACAAGCAGGCATACATTGTGACAAATCTCATGTCTTCTCAGTTCTCACAGTACAAGCAGACATACATTGTGACATATCTCATGTGTCTTCTCAGTTCTCACAGTACAAGCAGGCATACATTGTGACAAATCTCATGTCTTCTCAGTTCTCACAGTACAAGCAGGCATACATTGTGACAAATCTCATGTGTCTTCTCAGTTCTCACAGTACAAGCAGGCATACATTGTGACATATCTCATGTGTCTTCTCAGTTCTCACAGTACAAGCAGGCATACATTGTGACATATCTCATGTGTCTCCTCAGTTCTCACAGTACAAGCAGGCATACATTGTGACAAATCTCATGTCTTCTCAGTTCTCACAGTACAAGCAGGCATACATTGTGACAAATCTCATGTCTTCTCAGTTTTCACAGTACAAGCTGGCATACATTGTGACATATCTCATGTGCCTCCTCAGTTCTCACAGTACAAGCAGGCATACATTGTGACAAATCTCATGTCTTCTCAGTTCTCACAGTACAAGCAGGCATACATTGTGACAAATCTCATGTGTCTTCTCAGTTCTCACAGTACAAGCAGGCATACATTGTGACAAATCTCATGTGTCTTCTCAGTTCTTACAGTACAAGCAGGCATACATTGTGACAAATCTCATGTCTTCTCAGTTCTCACAGTACAAGCAGGCATACATTGTGACAAATCTCATGTCTTCTCAGTTTTCACAGTACAAGCAGGCATACATTGTGACATATCTCATGTGTCTTCTCAGTTCTCACAGTACAAGCAGGCATACATTGTGACATATCTCATGTGTCTTCTCAGTTCTCACAGTACAAGCAGGCATACATTGTGACAAATCTCATGTCTTCTCAGTTTTCACAGTACAAGCAGGCATACATTGTGACATATCTCATGTGTCTTCTCAGTTCTCACAGTACAAGCAGGCATACATTGTGACATATCTCATGTGTCTTCTCAGTTCTCACAGTACAAGCAGGCATACATTGTGACATATCTCATGTGTCTCCTCAGTTCTCACAGTACAAGCAGGCATACATTGTGACATATCTCATGTGTCTTCTCAGTTCTCACAGTACAAGCAGGCATACATTGTGACATATCTCATGTGTCTTCTCAGTTCTCACAGTACAAGCAGGCATACATTGTGACAAATCTCATGTGTCTTATCAGTTCTCACAGTACAAGCAGGCATACATTGTGACAAATCTCATGTCTTCTCAGTTCTCACAGTACAAGCAGGCATACATTGTGACATATCTCATGTGTCTTCTCAGTTCTCACAGTACAAGCAGACATACATTGTGACAAATCTCATGTCTTCTCAGTTCTCACAGTACAAGCAGACATACATTGTGACATATATCATGTGTCTTCTCAGTTCTCACAGTACAAGCAGGCATACATTGTGACAAATATCATGTCTTCTCAGTTCTCACAGTACAAGCAGGCATACATTGTGACAAATCTCATGTCTTCTCAGTTCTCACAGTACAAGCAGGCATACATTGTGACAAATCTCATGTCTTCTCAGTTTTCACAGTACAAGCAGGCATACATTGTGACATATCTCATGTGTCTCCTCAGTTCTCACAGTACAAGCAGGCATACATTGTGACAAATCTCATGTCTTCTCAGTTCTCACAGTACAAGCAGGCATACATTGTGACAAATCTCATGTCTTCTCAGTTCTCACAGTACAAGCAGGCATACATTGTGACATATCTCATGTGTCTCCTCAGTTCTCACAGTACAAGCAGGCATACATTGTGACAAATCTCATGTCTTCTCAGTTCTCACAGTACAAGCAGGCATACATTGTGACAAATCTCATGTTTTCTCAGTTCTCACAGTACAAGCAGACATACATTGTGACATATCTCATGTGTCTTCTCAGTTCTCACAGTACAAGCAGGCATACATTGTGACAAATCTCATGTCTACTCAGTTCTCACAGTACAAGCAGACATACATTGTGACAAATATCATGTGTCTCCTCAGTTCTCACAGTACAAGCAGACATACATTGTGACAAATCTCATGTGTCTTCTCAGTTCTCACAGTACAAGCAGGCATACATTGTGACAAATCTCATGTGTCTTCTCAGTTTTCACAGTACAAGCAGGCATACATTGTGACAAATCTCATGTCTTCTCAGTTCTCACAGTACAAGCAGGCATACATTGTGACAAATCTCATGTCTACTCAGTTCTCACAGTACAAGCAGGCATACATTGTGACAAATCTCATGTGTCTTCTCAGTTCTCACAGTACAAGCAGGCATACATTGTGACAAATCTCATGTGTCTTCTCAGTTCTCACAGTACTAGCAGGCATACATTGTGACAAATCTCATGTGTCTCCTCAGTTCTCACAGTACAAGCAGGCATACATTGTGACAAATCTCATGTGTCTTCTCAGTTCTCACAGTACTAGCAGGCATACATTGTGACAAATCTCATGTCTACTCAGTTCTCACAGTACAAGCAGGCATACATTGTGACAAATCTCATGTCTACTCAGTTCTCACAGTACTAGCAGGCATACATTGTGACAAATCTCATGTCTACTCAGTTCTCACAGTACAAGCAGGCATACATTGTGACAAATCTCATGTGTCTTCTCAGTTCTCACAGTACTAGCAGGCATACATTGTGACAAATCTCATGTGTCTCCTCAGTTCTCACAGTACAAGCAGGCATACATTGTGACAAATCTCATGTGTCTTCTCAGTTCTCACAGTACTAGCAGGCATACATTGTGACAAATATCATGTGTCTCCTCAGTTCTCACAGTACAAGCAGGCATACATTGTGACATATCTCATGTGTCTTCTCAGTTCTCACAGTACTAGCAGGCATACATTGTGACAAATCTCATGTGTCTCCTCAGTTCTCACAGTACAAGCAGGCATACATTGTGACATATCTCATGTGTCTTCTCAGTTCTCACAGTACTAGCAGGCATACATTGTGACAAATCTCATGTGTCTTCTCAGTTCTCACAGTACTAGCAGGCATACATTGTGACAAATCTCATGTGTCTTCTCAGTTCTCACAGTACAAGCAGGCATACATTGTGACAAATCTCATGTGTCTCCTCAGTTCTCACAGTACAAGCAGGCATACATTGTGACATATCTCATGTGTCTTCTCAGTTCTCACAGTACTAGCAGGCATACATTGTGACAAATCTCATGTGTCTTCTCAGTTCTCACAGTACTAGCAGGCATACATTGTGACAAATCTCATGTGTCTTCTCAGTTCTCACAGTACAAGCAGGCATACATTGTGACAAATCTCATGTGTCTCCTCAGTTCTCACAGTACAAGCAGACATACATTGTGACAAATCTCATGTGTCTTCTCAGTTCTCACAGTACAAGCAGGCATACATTGTGACAAATCTCATGTGTCTCCTCAGTTTTCACAGTACAAGCAGGCATACATTGTGACAAATCTCATGTCTTCTCAGTTCTCACAGTACTAGCAGGCATACATTGTGACAAATCTCATGTGTCTCCTCAGTTCTCACAGTACAAGCAGGCATACATTGTGACATATCTCATGTGTCTTCTCAGTTCTCACAGTACTAGCAGGCATACATTGTGACAAATCTCATGTGTCTCCTCAGTTCTCACAGTACAAGCAGGCATACATCTATAATTTGTATTTTGTATTTATTTTCTAATAATGTATGAAACAGTGTCATGCTATATGTTTGTTAACACTGACATAACAGAGATACTATAATTTTATTATAGTAGGGAATTAATTCTGCAATAAATTGATATCTCACTAATATGTTTACAACAGTTTGCAGTGATGATTTTAATTGTAACATTGTGCAACAGATATTTTTCACTGGCCTGTCACAAGGTTAAATTATTGTCTTTTGAAAGAGGTCAGTAACTCAGGCACCTACTTTGTGAGACACATTACACATAACACATAACACACGTTACGCTATGTGAATGACCATGTGACACGTATTTCTGGGACATGCTGAAACAATGTGACACAATGTTCAAACGTGTCAGCACGGGTGAATGCCTTCCCCAACACATCGCTGGGTAACTGATGTAGGTAGAAACATAACCAACCTTTGACCTGGCGACCTCCGACCCGCCAGGAGCGTACGTCTAACACCAGGTGGCGTCTGTGGGGGGGTGGTGTACGACGCCCCCGCCGACTCGCTGCGGGACGAGGGAGGTGTACGAGGGGGTGTCACTGAGGGGGTGGGGGAGTGGCCTGGGCTCGCACCCCCCCTCAACAGATCCGCCTTCTTCTTGGCTGATGGGATGGCAATGGGGCGACTTCCCTTGTTTGGTGCTCCTGGGAACATAGTATCTGTGTGAGTGAATGAGGGAACATAGTATCTGTGTGAGTGAATGAGGGAACATAGTATCTGTGTGAGTGAATGAGGGAACATAGTATCTGTGTGAGTGAATGAGGGAACATAGTATCTGTTTGAGTGAATGAGGGAACACAGTATCTGTGTGAGTGAATGAGGGAACATAGTATCTGTGTGAGTGAATGAGGGAACATAGTATCTGTTTGAGTGAATGAGGGAACATAGTATCTGTGTGAGTGAATGAGGGAACATAGTATCTGTGTGAGTGAATGAGGGAACATAGTATCTGTGTGAGTGAATGAGGGAACATAGTATCTGTGTGAGTGAATGAGGGAACATAGTATCTGTGTGAGTGAATGAGGGAACATAGTATATGTGTGAGTGAATGAGGGAACATAGTATCTGTGTGAGTGAATGAGGGAACATAGTATATGTGTGAGTGAATGAGGGAACATAGTATCTGTGTGAGTGAATGAGGGAACATAGTATATGTGTGAGTGAATGAGGGAACATAGTATCTGTTTGAGTGAATGAGGGAACATAGTATCTGTGTGAGTGAATGAGGGAACATAGTATCTGTGTGACTGAATGAGGGAACATAGTATCTGTGTGAGTGAATGAGGGAACATAGTATATGTGTGAGTGAATGAGGGAACATAGTATCTGTGTGAGTGAATGAGGGAACATAGTATATGTGTGAGTGAATGAGGGAACATAGTATCTGTTTGAGTGAATGAGGGAACATAGTATCTGTGTGAGTGAATGAGGGAACATAGTATCTGTGTGACTGAATGAGGGAACATAGTATCTGTGTGAGTGAATGAGGGAACATAGATTTGTGTGAGTGAATGAGGGAACATAGTATCTGTGTGAGTGAATGAGGGAACATAGTATCTGTGTGAGTGAATGAGGGAACATAGTATCTGTGTGAGTGAATGAGGGAACATACTATATGTGTGAGTGAATGAGGGAACATAATATATGTGTGAGTGAATGAGGTAACACAGCATGTGTGAGTGAATGAGGTAACACAGCATGTGTGAGTGAATGAGGATGGGTAGAAATATGGGTGGACGGGTACAAAAATGAAGGAGCACAAACATTTCTTCAAAAATCATAGATTTTGTGAGATATGTCTTAGAAGTGAGCGTAAATGGTGTCACAAGTGGGTTTATAGTCCAGTTGAGGTCAAAAAACACATTTAAAGTTTCTAAACTGGCTTAACAATGTAGACATGCATGAGGTATTGCATACAACCACTTTGCAAGCAACATTATTCGGCCTTGACCTTTCTTAATCGCCTCATTGCAGTGTAAGCCACCTTTAGTTTAATGGAATCAGGCCAAGGGTAAGAGACATTATATCCTCCATTTTACCTGCCGATATTTTTATAGTTACCCAATTCAAATGATAAAAATTCAATATTTCGTAACATGAACTAATTAATTCCAAAGATTGTAAGTTAGCTTTCACTTATTCACTTAACTGCACAATAGTCTTTATTTTAGCAGACATTTTTCTTAACACTCATGACAGAAAAGAAATCAACTCTCATTATATTAAATATGAATAGCATACCATGAAAACTGAAGACTGTGACATTTCATGTATGAGTGAACTTGCTGAATGAATTAAACCTTTCCCTACCTGAGATAGGTTTCGGACTGGAGCTCCGTGAAAGGGTTTTCTTCGGGGTGCCGGGTGGGGTACGAGGGGGCGTCACCCCATTTCCATTCACCCTACTTTCCCCTGAAGCAGAGAAATACAATTGATAGAAGACAGAGGGTTCCAATCATCTCATTTACGGCAAACTAAGCGTAACCCGTATTTAGATAAATTATTAATCATAAATGATTACTTTTTTATAAAATGTTTCCCAGGTAAATGATAAACAATAATCCCGAGACATGCTAATGTTTAGCTGGTGTATATATGTCAGGCCCAGACCCACATCCACAAGTAACAAGCAGGTATAAGTTTAAAGCTCACAACCCACCAGCCGACCAAGTACATGCTCCAATATATGATGTATGTGCACTATTAGTGTCTTGACACTCAGTGATAATGAACAGTTGGTGTCTGTTGTTAGATACAACAAACACAACATCACAGAACAGCTTAATACAGGAGCAGGTATATACTTCAGTCAAGTCCACTGTGTGACACAAAACATGATAAAGGTGCAGGTATATACCTCAGTCAAGTCCACTGTGTGATACAAAACATGATAAAGGTGCAGGTATACACTTCATTCAAGTCCACTGTGTGACACAAAACATGATAAAGGTGCAGGTATATACCTCAGTCAAGTCCACTGTGTGATACAATACATAATAAAGGAGCAGGTATACACCTCATTCAAGTCCACTGTGTGATACAAAACATAATAAAGAGCAGGTATACACCTCATTCAAGTCCACTGTGTGATACAAAACATGATAAAGGTGCAGGTATACACCTCATTCAAGTCCACTGTGTGATACAAAACATAATAAAGGTGCAGGTATACACCTCATCCAAGTCCACTGTGTGACACAAAACATAATAAAGGTGCAGGTATACACCTCATTCAAGTCCACTGTGTGATACAAAACATAATAAAGGTGCAGGTATACACCTCATTCAAGTCCACTGTGTGAAACAAAACATAATAAAGGTGCAGGTATACACCTCATTCAAGTCCACTGTGTGATACAAAACATAATAAAGGTGCAGGTATACACCTCATCCAAGTCCACTGTGTGATACAAAACATAATAAAGGTGCAGGTATACACCTCATTCAAGTCCACTGTGTGATACAAAACATAATAAAGGTGCAGGTATACACCTCATCCAAGTCCACTGTGTGATACAAAACATAATAAAGGTGCAGGTATACACCTCATTCAAGTCCACTGTGTGATACAAAACATAATAAAGGTGCAGGTATACACCTCATTCAAGTCCACTGTGTGATACAAAACATGATAAAGAGCAGGTATACACCTCATTCAAGTCCACTGTGTGATACAAAACATAATAAAGGTGCAGGTATACACCTCATCCAAGTCCACTGTGTGATACAAAACATAATAAAGGTGCAGGTATACACCTCATTCAAGTCCACTGTGTGATACAAAACATAATAAAGGTGCAGGTATACACCTCATCCAAGTCCACTGTGTGATACAAAACATAATAAAGGTGCAGGTATACACCTCATCCAAGTCCACTGTGTGATACAAAACATGATAAAGAGCAGGTATACACCTCATTCAAGTCCACTGTGTGATACAAAACATAATAAAGGTGCAGGTATACACCTCATTCAAGTCCACTGTGTGATATAAAACATAATAAAGGTGCAGGTATACACCTCATTCAAGTCCACTGTGTGATACAAAACATGACAAAGAGCAGGTATACACCTCATTCAAGTCCACTGTGTGATACAAAACATGATAAAGAGCAGGTATACACCTCATTCAAGTCCACTGTGTGATACAAAACATGATAAAGAGCAGGTATACACCTCATTCAAGTCCACTGTGTGATACAAAACATGATAAAGAGCAGGTATACACCTCATTCAAGTCCACTGTGTGATACAAAACATGATAAAGGTGCAGGTATACACCTCATCCAAGTCCACTGTGTGATACAAAACATAATAAAGGTGCAGGTATACACCTCATCCAAGTCCACTGTGTGATACAAAACATGATAAAGAGCAGGTATACACCTCATCCAAGTCCACTGTGTGATACAAAACATGATAAAGAGCAGGTATACACCTCATTCAAGTCCACTGTGTGATACAAAACATGATAAAGGTGCAGGTATACACCTCATTCAAGTCCACTGTGTGATACAAAACATAATAAAGGTGCAGGTATACACCTCATCCAAGTCCACTGTGTGACACAAAACATAATAAAGGTGCAGGTATACACCTCATTCAAGTCCACTGTGTGATACAAAACATAATAAAGGTGCAGGTATACACCTCATTCAAGTCCACTGTGTGAAACAAAACATAATAAAGGTGCAGGTATACACCTCATTCAAGTCCACTGTGTGATACAAAACATAATAAAGGTGCAGGTATACACCTCATCCAAGTCCACTGTGTGATACAAAACATAATAAAGGTGCAGGTATACACCTCATTCAAGTCCACTGTGTGATACAAAACATAATAAAGGTGCAGGTATACACCTCATCCAAGTCCACTGTGTGATACAAAACATAATAAAGGTGCAGGTATACACCTCATTCAAGTCCACTGTGTGATACAAAACATAATAAAGGTGCAGGTATACACCTCATTCAAGTCCACTGTGTGATACAAAACATGATAAAGAGCAGGTATACACCTCATTCAAGTCCACTGTGTGATACAAAACATGATAAAGAGCAGGTATACACCTCATTCAAGTCCACTGTGTGATACAAAACATGATAAAGAGCAGGTATACACCTCATTCAAGTCCCTACAGATCTACAGATCATCTACCCTAACAGTGCCTACAGATACCACTTGTACCTGTCCTTACCTAACAGGTGAATCACGTCTCTAACACACAACTCGTTCAGACCTGGCTGCCAGCGAGCCCGGTTTGGACTTCTGTTTCTATGCCGGGCCGCTGAGCCTAATCCCTCCACCCGCAAAGCATGGGAGGAACTGATCCCGTAGCCTACCTTCCCTGGAAACAGGTGTGACGCAAGCGGGCGGGTGAGGGTGGGGTTAGTGCAAGCACGGGCAGACAGCTGAAGCGACAACACACTCACATAACACACACATGGACACACACAGGCACACACACAACACACACACATAACACACACATGGACACACAAACACAACACAACACAACACACACAAACACATACACCATACACACACCATACACACACAACACACCCACATAACACACACATGGACACACAAACACAACACAACACACACAAACACAAACACAACACACACACCATACACACACCATACACATCACACACACGCACGCACGCACGCACGCGCGCGCGCGCACGCACGCACGCACGCACAACACACACAACACAAACACACACAACACAAACACACAACACAAACACACAACACAAACACAAACACACAACAAACACACACACAACACAATACACACACAGCACACACCACACACAAAACGAAGCAGGTTAGTGGCAAGATTATATATGTACATCCACATAATTCTACACAGATTCTTTGCATTCAAATAGCTTTTTAAAGAGGCCTCCTCACTGAAATTCTTCGCCGTCTCATTTGAAATAGATTTTGCAAAACATCAAACATTTCGAGTACACACTGTGATGGCTGGTTGATGTAAATTTCGATGCAGTGTTTGACAAATCATTAGATAAAGTAATAACTTCTTTTTTGTTGCACCCAACTGGACTGGAATTGTCACATGTTTGTGCTATACAACAATTCCCCTATCTCAGTGCTGAGAATATCTACTGTCTGTGCCTTGTGACCTCATGGCCTTGTGAGACCATGTGACTAACCATGTGACTAACAAAGTCTCTTGCAAATGAGTCAGTTCAGTTGAGGAAGCAGCTTTAAAGCGTGTCTGTCTGTATATGTATTTCAACACCTACATATAATACTCTTATCTGGCCAAAAATATTTGTACTACCAAAAATCTTTTTTGGTGTCCGAGGATATTATGTACAGTTTCCATTCGGACACATAAACCTTTTTTTAGGTAAACGTACAGTATAGAAAATGATTGTTTTTGTATATTCTTCAGGTGTCTGAATACATATAGCGTAAAAAAGAAACAACCAAAATGAGACAGCGTTAAAAGAAGCACTGATACTAACCCAATGAGACATGACAGGCACTACGAGTTATTTACTGGTCAGCAGGAAGCGTTAAGAGAAGCACTGATACTAACCCAATGAGACATGACAGGCACTACGAGTTATTTACTGGTCAGCAGGAAGTGTTAAGAGAAGCACTGATACTAACCCAATGAGACATGACAGGCACTACGAGTTATTTACTGGTCAGCAGGAAGCGTTAAGAGAAGCACTGATACTAACCCAATGAGACATGACAGGCACTACGAGTTATTTACTGGTCAGCAGGAAGTGTTAAGAGAAGCACTGATACTAACCCAATGAGACATGACAGGCACTACGAGTTATTTACTGGTCAGCAGGAAGCGTTAAGAGAAGCACTGATACTAACCCAATGAGACATGACAGGCACTACGAGTTATTTACTGGTTAACAGGAAGTGTTAAGAGAAGCACTGATACTAACCCAATGAGACATGACAGGCACTACGAGTTATTTACTGGTTAACAGGAAGTGTTAAGAGAAGCACTGATACTAACCCAATGAGACATGACAGGCACTACGAGTTATTTACTGGTCAGCAGGAAGCGTTAAGAGAAGCACTGATACTAACCCAATGAGACATGACAGGCACTACGAGTTATTTACTGGTCAGCAGGAAGCGTTAAGAGAAGCACTGATACTAACCCAATGAGACATGACAGGCACTACGAGTTATTTACTGGTCAGCAGGAAGCGTTAAGAGAAGCACTGATACTAACCCAATGAGACATGACAGGCACTACGAGTTATTTACTGGTCAACAGGAAGTGTTAAGAGAAGCACTGATACTAACCCAATGAGACATGACAGGCACTACGAGTTATTTACTGGTTAACAGGAAGTGTTAAGAGAAGCACTGATACTAACCCAATGAGACATGACAGGCACTACGAGTTATTTACTGGTTAACAGGAAGTGTTAAGAGAAGCACTGATACTAACCCAATGAGACATGACAGGCACTACGAGTTATTTACTGGTTAACAGGAAGTGTTAAGAGAAGCACTGATACTAACCCAATGAGACATGACAGGCACTACGAGTTATTTACTGGTCAGCAGGAAGCGTTAAGAGAAGCACTGATACTAACCCAATGAGACATGACAGGCACTACGAGTTATTTACTGGTCAGCAGGAAGCGTTAAGAGAAGCACTGATACTAACCCAATGAGACATGACAGGCACTACGAGTTATTTACTGGTCAGCAGGAAGCGTTAAGAGAAGCACTGATACTAACCCAATGAGACATGACAGGCACTACGAGTTATTTACTGGTCAACAGGAAGTGTTAAGAGAAGCACTGATACTAACCCAATGAGACATGACAGGCACTACGAGTTATTTACTGGTTAACAGGAAGTGTTAAGAGAAGCACTGATACTAACCCAATGAGACATGACAGGCACTACGAGTTATTTACTGGTTAACAGGAAGTATTAAGAGAAGCACTGATACTAACCCAATGAGACATGACAGGCACTACGAGTTATTTACTGGTCAGCAGGAAGCATTAAGAGAAGCACTGATACTAACCGAGAGCTTTCACAAGGTCTTTCACAGAGACTCCGCGCAACTCTTCTGGGATGTCGGCCGCGTGAAACAACTTCTGCTCCTGGCCCCCCCGCGGGTGGGGCTCCTGGACCCCCCGCGGGTGGGGCTCCTGGACCCCCCGCGGGTGGGGCGACGACGTCACTACTCCAGTGGCGCCACCATGTGGGCCAATCTTTGCTGGGCGAACGTGGGCCTTCTCCTGTTGGCCAAACGTGGGCCAGGGGGGTGGGCTGGGGTTCTGGCTCTCCTCAAAGGTCATGGAAGGAGCCGGGGCTGAAAGTGTTTTGGGGTCTATAGTGTACGCTAGAAACACAATTAAGGTCTCTGTGGAGACAAGACAACATAACCTACTACACACAGACAACATAACCTACTACACACAGATATGAGACAACATAACCTACTACACACAGACAACATAACCTACTACACACAGACAACATAACCTACTACACACAGATATGAGACAACATAACCTACTACACACAGACAACATAACCTACTACACACAGATATGAGACAACATAACCTACTACACACAGACAACATAACCTACTACACACAGATATGAGACAACATAACCTACTACACACAGACAACATAACCTACTACACACAGATATGAGACAACATAACCTACTACACACAGAGGCAAGACAACATAACCTACTACACACAGAGACGAGACAACATAACCTACTACACACAGACAACATAACCTACTACACACAGACAACATAACCTACTACACACAGAGACGAGACAACATAACCTACTACACACAGACAACATAACATACTACACACAGACAACATAACCTACTACACACAGAGACGAGACAACATAACCTACTACACACAGAGATGAGAAAACATAACCTACTACACACAGACAACATAACCTACTGCACACAGAGATGAGACAACATAACCTACTACACACAGACAACATAACCTACTACACACAGACAACATAACCTACTACACACAGAGGCAAGACAACATAACCTATTACACACAGACAACATAACCTACTACACACAGAGCCAAGACAACATAGCCTACTACGCACAGACAACATAACCTACTACAGAGAGAACATAACCTACTACACACATAGAAGGCTTGACACACTTTACTTCTAAGTTATCTACACATCATTTTACTTTCATAACCTTGAGTAATATAAGATTAAAAATCTCAAATCCAGACATAAGTTCAAATTTGTGCTATCTAAACTTTAAAAAAAAAACTGTTTCGATTTGCATCAATTTCTCACAACTGTTTCTTATTAATGTGACTAAATAGTTGTTGTTTTCTCCTCCCACTCCCAGTCTGTGTTATGTAAAAGTGACGTAGGTATGTCATCATTGTAGGTCGCAAGTTTAAATTTAAATATAAAATTTTCGAAGTTTATATTTTTGGGAAATAATGTACCTTGTGACCACCATGTAGCAATACTTTAAAACATATTGTTTGCATATGTACAATGTGATATTATTGTTGCAAAATTAAATGTGATTTGATCTGATGTATCGATGAATGTCTCTGCATCTTTCTGGCAATTTGTATGTACTTGACTGCAAATTTGTCAGACTGTTTGCAGGACACTGGCCAAGTTCAGTTTTCTTTTTTTCTGACAGGAGCACATTGTGCCAACATTTGATTTTTTTTTTACAAATAATGACAATTACAACATCACTGTTTCTGTCAATGTAGAACAGCTTTGTCCTCTACAAATGTTGCTGGATATTTACAGAAATTCTGATTACTTTTGGATATGTTAACAAATGTGCCCACATGTTGACAACATTTTGTCGCTAAGATCTTACAACTGTAAAAAGGCAGGCAACTGACATAGATTTGACTGGGCCAGCTACAAAGGTGTGGGCAGAAAGAGCAAATGTCTCACCAGCCTCAGCCTCAGTCTCACCTCCAAACACAAATGTGTTCATTCTGTCAACGCCCGGGGGGAGGGAGGGGTGGGAGGGGTGGGAGGTCCCTGTAAACACATCAACACAGCAAATGTCATCAGTGGGACAAAGTTTACAATAACATGCAATGCATCACTTTAAGATGAAATTTAAAGACAGAAGGTTTTCATTGTAAATCGTATTTGATAGTTTAAACTATATTAATTTTACACATCTTGATACTCAAGATAGCCTTGCTAGGGAATAATAATTTATGTATTATTATATCCGTGCTACTGAATATTAATTAACATATTATATCGGAATATTAATTAATGTATTATTAAAGCTTTGCTTTTCATTATTAATTAATATACAGGCGTGTTATTATATCATGGTCACAAAATATGTAGTAACATATTATTATATAGAGGCCACAGATAATTGATTCATATATTATTATATCCTTGCTACAAAATAATAGTTAATGTATTATATCCTTGCTACCAAATAATAACTGATATATTACTATACACAATAAAAATGTATAATTAGTATACACAATAATATTGTATAATTACTATACACAATAATAATGTATAATTACTATACACAATAATATTGTATAATTACTGTACACAATAATAATGTATAATTACTATACACAATAATAATGTATAATTACTGTACACAATAATAATGTCTAATTACTACACACAATAATAATGTATAATTACTGTACACAATAATAATGTATAATTACTATACACAATAATAATGTATAATTACTATACACAATAATAATGTATAATTACTATACACAATAATAATGTATAATTACTGTACACAATAATAATGTATAATTACTATACACAATAATAATGTATACTTACTGTACACAATAATAATGTATAATTACTGTACACAATAATAATGTATAATTACTGTACACAATAATAATGTATAATTACTATACACAATAATAATGTGTAATTACTATACACAATAATAATGTATAATTACTGTACACAATAATGTATAATTACTGTACACAATAATAATGTATAATTACTGTACACAATAATAATGTATAATTACTGTACACAATAATAATGTATAATTACTGTACACAATAATAATGTATAATTACTATACACAATAATAATGTATAATTACTGTACACAATAATAATGTATAATTACTATACACAATAATAATGTATAATTACTATACACAATAATAATGTATAATTACTGTACACAATAATAATGTATAATTACTATACACACTAATAGTGTATAATTACTATACACAATAATAATGTATAATTACTATACACAATAATAATGTATAATTACTGTACACAATAATAATGTATAATTACTTTACACAATAATAATGTATAATTACTTTACACAATAATAATGTATAATTACTGTACACAATAATAATGTATAATTACTATACACAATAATAATGTATTATTATAACCTTCGGTGGGTTCAAATGCCGAGAAGGTCGGTGGTGTCATCTGTGACGTTGTGAAGTCGAATCCCCTGGTGGCGTCTCCTGTAACTGAGGTGCTGACACAGAACGGTGACGTTGCCTCCTGACCATTGACGGCCCGAGCGTCGGCCTCATGTTGCAAGTACACAATACCCTCTGACCCCCTGGCCAGTGTCCAGGCCTCTCCATCCACCTCGTGACAGTAGCTCTGGACACTGTCCACGTCCAGCTTCACCCAGGTGCCTTCTGGATTGACCATCTGGTGGACAGTCACATGACAGCTGACATTAAGGGTATTTGCTGGTCACAAAGTAACTATGGGTTACATCTTGGTGACAATTCAACGTCTGTTCATAAAACTGGAGGATTACAGTGGCTCGGTAAGATTTGTTTGACTTGTGAAAAACTGCTTCATTTGTATAAGTGTTGCTACGGCAACGGCAATTTGTTCCTATGGAGGTAGACCAACACAAAAGTACATTTTTAAAAGTACAAAACATAGTGTTGCTGCTTATGCAAATATTTTCACCAAAGGAATAACAAATTTGCATAAAAGGTTTGTTAGAAAAGTTAAAATCCAATCAAGACATGTGACTTACATCTTCAGTAACTGTGATCTGATTGGTCAGCACCAGCATGCCAATAGGTGTCGCTTTCAAGCTTGGGTGGCAGCGCACATTATGACCCGATGAACCGCACTTGACCACCACGTAAACACCCGGTCCCCCTACGTCATCAACAACAAAACGTCAAATTAGAACTTATCTATATGAATATGTTTATGAATACTTTTACAGCCAGACCGCCCGCCCGCCCGCCCGCCCGCCAGCCAGCCAGCCAGCCAGCCAGCCAGCCAGCCAGCCAGCCAGCCAGCCAGCCAGCCAGCCAGCCAGCCAGCCAGCCAGCCAGCCAGCCAGCCAGCCAGCCAGCCAGCCAGCTGTTTGTTTCTCTGGAACCTGATGTCAATATCCAGCCAGTGGATGTTTAACGTCAGGTTGCAGAGAAACAAACGTAACTCCTGCACAAATTATGAAATTACAGTATCAGATAGATTCACGATGGTGAGTGCAACCACAATATCACTTCACCCATTGTGGGCTCACATGGAAAACACAGTACAACGTAATATTGACATATTCCTATTTTGTAGCAATTGCAGAATGCATCACTGGCAGTGGGCGATAGTGCAACGTAATACAGATAAATAAATGTGTCATCGTAAAATGTACATGGTGTGTGTGTTGTGCTCCCCATGGCGTAAAATGTACATGGCATGTGTGTTGTGCTCCCCATGGCGTAAAATGTACATGGCATGTGTGTTGTGCTCCCAGCCAGTGGATGTTTAACTCCTACCTCAAGTAAACATGTTCCACTTTTCTCCCGTATGTGTTTTGCCCCTAGTTACAATAACCCCCGCCCCCCCCCCCCTCCGCCACCACCAACACCCACCCTTGTACACCACCAACACCCACCCCTGTACACCACCAACACCCACCCTTATAAACCACCAACACCCACCCTTATAAACCACCAACACCCACCCTTATACACCACCAACACCTACCCTTGTACGGCCGTGGGGGAGCCTGTGGCTGCTGGGATGATCGGCGTGACCTCTTCTCCTTGACGCCCTTCTCCAGGGTTGACTTGGGTTCGTCGGTGGGAACAAGGAGGGTGCGACCGAGGTGCTGGTTGTACTGAAGCACCCAGGCCTCCTGCACCCCCTCAGCCCGCCCCTCGCCCCGCCCCGCACACCACGCATGGATCGAGTCCTCACTCAGGCGCAGCCACACGCCGTCGTCATTGTGGATCTGACACACCACAACATATGAGGGAGGTCACTTCGTGCACATTTCAGGGGGGTCACTGTTTTATAAATTTATTCACTGTTTTAGAAATGTATTCAAACTTTTTGAAACTACATCACACAACATTTCAGGGGTGTCACTTCAAGCATTTCAGGGGTGTCACTCTGTTGTAAATTTATTCAACTTCTTTAAACAAATGCAACATTTCAGGGGTGTCACACCATTAAAATTTCAGGGGGTCACTGTAGTATAAATTTATTCAACCATTCTTAAACTACACCATGCAACATTTCAGGGGTTTTACCCTGTTGAAAATGTATTTGACTTCTTTAAACATACAACATTTCAGGGATGTCACATCATGACAATTTCAGGTGGGTCACTCATAAATGTATTCCATTTTCTGAAACTACAACCTTGAACATTTCAGGGGTAAGACTTCGTGCATATTTTATACTCTGTTATAAATGTATTCAAGTTTTTACACTTCACTTCCCCGAAAGATTTACATTTATTTTATATATATATATATATATATATATATATATATATATATATATATATATATATATATATAATTATATATGGTTGACTTTTTTAAATATTGATTATAAATTTGTGATTGATATTATGTGATTTTTACTCATTTAATATTAAACATTTATACATGAAAATTTTCTTTTGTCTTTATGTTTCATATTTTTAGTGTGTGTGTGTGTGTGCGTGCGTGCGTGCGTGCGTGCGTGCGTGCGTGCGTGCGTGCGTGCGTGCGTGCATGTGTGTACATGCATACACAGAAATGTAGGATTACAACTGATCATTATCAGGAAGGTGAACTACGTACCTCATATGCAAATGAGATGACCCCGTCTGGCTTTACAATGCCGACCTGTTCGCTCTGTAGCGACGGGTTCAGCCTCACTCTGAGTCCAGCGCTCCACGGAGTGACAAACTTCCTCATCTGTGTCACATGCACAAACACTGTCGTAAACAACATTAAAGGTTGAAGAACACTACATTAAAACAAAATTTCTTATTTCACAACTTCTACATTTGGACCCACATCGATGTTTCAACCACCATTGGTGGTCTTCATCGGGAATGGTATCCTCACTGCTCACCAGGTGGCATGGCGAGACGACTGTCCCACACATTACTTACTCTGTAGTCCCCTCGACTGTTAAAGAAGCCATCTGGATTCGGAAGATTTAGGATTTCACAAACAGATCATCACCACCAAATGTACTTGGCTAGATTAGGTCTAGCAGTCCTTGACCCTTTTAGCTATCATTGACTCTTTTAGCTATCCTTGACCCTTTTAGCTATCATTGACTCTTTTAGCTATCCTTGACCCTTTTGGCTATCATTGACATTGACAGTTTTTTTGCAATTGACCCCTTACCCTATTGGCCTGATGTTCCACCCTCTTGGGGGTCGACTTGTGGGGTGGCATCATGCCATGGGGTGCATCTCTCACCTCCACCTTGAAATCCTCCCCTAGGAAGGAAAATAGAAACCATGCAAAGTCAGGTAGTTCTACTGTAAAACAGTCCTGTTTATGTGACCTTACCTGACCTACCAACATTGCATGGTGACAAAATGCAGTCGACAGCTTTAAACCTGTTTTAAAATCGACATTCTTTCCACCCTGAAACACATTTTGAAAACAATCTAAAACTACTACAAACTACTCCAACAGGTGTGCCATGCCACACACGACATTTCGGCCCCTTACAATGTCATGCCTAACTGACACTTAGAGACATGAATACACAGACTTATCAACAGACAGAGAACCACACAGATACACACATTTTGAGTTTCTTTTAAGTAATTTTCTAACTGAAAATATACGCACACAATTTTAACAAATACATTTTTTCATACCAAAAAACATGCTTTTATTTACTTGTTGCAACAAAAATTATAAATCTTGAACAATATCACAATATAATTTCCTATATCACTATAAATCTCAAAATTTTGAACAAATGTCTATGTATTAAACGTGATCGTCTTACCAACTTCGTAGCCATCAAGCGTAATTCGAATGTTGTAAAGCCCGGAGCTGCCCGGAGTCCAGGTGGCGCAATATGTGCCGTCGTTACCCGCCTTAACGAGCATGTTCTCGCTAGGTCTCCGAATCGTCGGGGCGGCATATCGCAGCTCCTCGAACGAGTAGTTCTCATATGCCTATGCAGTGATTTCATCATCATTAAAACCTGTTTACAACTTTGCAACACGAATAGAAATAAGACTATTTCACATTATGTCGTCTTATGCCATTTTCTATCTCACTTGCACAAATCTCAAAATAACTGTTATCCACCAGACAAATATTGCTGTGAGCTTACAAAAAATTGAATGAATGAATCCAGCACAATGAGGCCATGAGGGCATGAGTTGTGTACCTCCCCATCAGACAGTACCTTCATCATGAGGGCATGAGTTGTGTACCTCCCCATCAGACAGTACCTTCATCATGAGGGCATGAGTTGTGTACCTCCCCATCAGACAGTACCTTCATCATGCAGATGGAGTGATACGCGTCTTTCTTCTCTCTCAGTGTCACTTCGTATGGCACCCCCAGTTTGGGGGCTGGATGCCCCCCGAACACCTTCGACGTGTCGGCAATGACGTCATTCCACTGGTGACAGTGGCTGTTGCTAGCGTTTGCCTCGGCCAGTGACATGGCTCGGGCCTCCACCTGTAAGGGACCGATTCAAACGTCTCGACAGGGAACATCTCAAACAATCAATATCAGAAAAATTACATCATCTGTGAAACAACTGCACGGACTCGTAGAACTACAACTGCACCAACAAAACTGGTGAAATCATAAACACGTCTAGTTTGGCTGTCCGGTGGGTGTTCAGTAATTCTGTCAAGTCCACCGGCAGACTTGACCGTGATGTGCGACTTTCACACGCCGACAGTCACCTTATTCACTGACCACATCTTGTGTCCATCCTGGGAAAATTCAAAAGTTCAAGTCTTGCCGAGATGACATTTTGTGTATTAGGTGGATCCCAAAAAATCACTAAGATAAAGAGACTTCAGGAAAATTCATCATTAATCTAAATCTTTTAGTAAATTAAAGTAGCTCTTTCAAAATGCAAACATCTACTGAGGACATTTCCATGACATACCAGCGACACTGTGCCACTGATGACACACCAGTGACACTGTCCCACTGATGACACACCAGCGACACTGTCCCACTGATGACACACCAGCGACACTGTCCCACTGATGACACACCAGTGACACTGTCCCACTGATGACACACACCAGCGACACTGTCCCACTGATGACACACCAGCGACACTGTCCCACTGATGACACACCAGCGACACTGTCCCACTGATGACACACCAGCGACACTGTCCCACTGATGACACACCAGCGACACTGTCCCACTGATGACACACCAGCGGCACTGTCCCACTGATGACACACCAGCGACACTGTCCCACTGATGACATACCAGTGACACTGTCCCACTGATGACACACCAGCGAAACTGTCCCACCGAAGACACACCAGCGACACTGTCCCACCGATGACACACCAGCGACACTGTCCCACTGATGACACACCAGCGACACTGTCCCACCGATGACACACCAGCGACACTGTCCCACTGATGACACACCAGCGACACTGTCCCACTGATGACACACCAGCGACACTGTCCCACCGAAGACACACCAGCGACACTGTCCCACCGATGACACACCAGCGACACTGTCCCACTGATGACACACCAGCGACACTGTCCCACTGACGTGTCAAGGTGTTGACAGTTTTCGGGTACACAAGATCACTGCTAAGGAGGTAAATTGACTTTAAAGAGCACAAGCGTAGGAGCTCCTAACAACTGGACCTTGACCTTGATACTGGGCACGTTGACCAGCTCCCCGTACTGGTCCTTCGTGCGGACAGAGATGACCGTTGGCCAGCCACATCTCAGCTCCTCCTTGTTGTAGACAATGTCACACTGGGTCGGGTCAACAAACGACTCTGGCTGCAGCCAACTGAAAACAACACATCAAGGTGAGTGAGTTAATAAAACTGGAAGAGTCTGCCACAAAAGGAGGACACAAAATTGTCTACTCATTATTTGAGCAACTGTTGTCTGATTTATATCAAAAAGGCAATGTGACAAGTGCACATTCAAACTTCAACATATTTTTATAATATAAAAAAACATACAACATATACATGTGGAACATAAAATTACATTTAAATATATCTACATACATACATACATACATATATATATATATATATATATATATATATATATATAATTTTCAAAAATTGTGCCTGTCATAAATTGTTTTAAAGAAAACAGCAAAATCTTACACCATGCAGCACAGCATATCTTTCTTAAAACATTGCTTTTGTTGCGATTTTGCTTCATATTTAGCAATAAACAAAACGTACTTATGACATTTCCAAAAACAACACATTGTCTTAAAGGTTTTAAGTTGTGGAATCCTAAACTGTATTCCTAATTTTGCTCCTTAAAATCCACTTTGCTGTGGCAGGTTAAATAGCTACAAATTGTGTCACAGGCGTTGTTTTAAGGCAAGTCAAAGAAGTGAGTTAAGACAGTCAGAGCTGCACTGACGCTGCGAGGCGACCGCCGCTGGTGGCCGGCGTACACGCCACAAAGTCCTGCAGGAAGCTGCGTTCGTTTGAGCAGCAGCTGAAGGGCAGGCTGCCCTCCAGGGCCTGGCAGATGGTCGGAGGACGCAGCAGGCACAAGCCCTTGTTGAGCAGCTGGGAGTGCATGGCAAACACCTGGGGCAGGGAACACAGGACATAGCACGGACAGCAGCAGGGACAGCAGCAGGGACAGCACTGTCTAGTGACACAGGAGGTCAGTGACACACATCACACACAGCACATCACACAGCACATCACACACACACACACATCACACACACACACACGTCACACACAGCACATCACACACACACACATCACACACAAACACACACAAGCACACACACACATCACACACACACACACACACGTCACACACAGCACATCACACAGCACATCACACACACACACATCACACAGCACATCACACACACACACACACACACGTCACACAGCACATCACACACAGCACATCACACAGCACATCACACACACACACACACACACACGTCACACACACACACACATCACATCACACAGCACATCACACAGCACACACACACACACACATCACACACACACACACGTCACACACAGCACATCACACAACACACACAAACACACACAAGCACACACACACATCACACCACACACAGCACACACACACACACACAGCACATCACACACACACACACACACACATCACACACAGCACATCACACACAGCACATCACACAACACACACAAACACACACAAGCACACACAGCACATCACACACAGCACACACACACACACACACACGTCACACACAGCACATCACACACACACATCACACAAACACACATCACACACACCACACACACACACACACACACATCACACACAACACACACACACACACACCACACACACACACACACCACACACACACACACACACACACACACACACACACAGCACACATCACACATCACACAAACACACACACACACACACAGCACATGCACACATATACACACATCCAACCCCCCCCCCATACCCACCCACCCAATCCCCACAAACCCATCCAACCCCTCACAAACCCATTCAGCCACCTACACATATCCATCAATCCAACCCCCCATACAAACCCGTCTCCCAATCCCAAAAACCCATCTCTCCACCCCCTACCCCCGAAAACTCCCATCCGCCAATCCCTTAAAGACCCATACCTCCGTCCCCCACCATCCCCTCCACCCCCACCGTCCCCTCCACCCCACCGTCCCCTCCACCCCCAACGTCCCCTCCACCCCAGCGTCCCCTCCACCCCCACCGTCCCCTCCACCCCCACCGTCCCCTCCACCCCACCGTCCCCTCCACCCCCACCGTCCCCTCCACCCCCACCGTCCCCTCCACCCCACCGTCCCCTCCACCCCCAACGTCCCCTCCACCCCCACCGTCCCCTCCACCCCCACTCCACCCCCACCGTCCCTCCACCCCCAACGTCCCTCCACCCCCACCGTCCCTCCACCCCCACCGTCCCTCCACCCCCACCGTCCCTCCACCCCCACCGTCCCCTCCACCCCCACCGTCCCCTCCACCCCCACCGCCCCTCCACCCCCACCGTCCCTCCACCCCCACCGTCCCTCCACCCCCACTCCACCCCCACCGTCCCCTCCACCCCCACCGTCCCCTCCACCCCCACCGTCCCTCCACCCCACCGTCCCTCCACCCCCACCGTCCCTCCACCCCCACTCCACCCCCACCGTCCCTCCACCCCCACCGTCCCCTCCACCCCCACCGTCCCTCCACCCCCCTGCCTGAGTGTCCTGTCCTACCTGTTGAGCTGTTTCCTCGATGTATTCCAGGTCTTTGTCCACCTCGTCCACAGACGCTGCAAACATCAACATCCCAGTGTCAACACAACCGTCTACACAACAGTGTCAACACATCAACACACCAGTGTCAACACAACATCAACACACCAGAGTTAACACATCAACACACCAGTGTCAACACAACATCAACACACCAGAGTTAACACATCAACACATCAGTGTCAACACATCAACACACCACTGTAAACACTTCAACACACCAGTGTCAACACAACATCAACACACCAGAGTTAACACATCAACACACCAGTGTCAACACAACATCAACACACCAGAGTCAACACACCAGTCAACACACCAGAGTCAACACATTAACACACCAGAGTCAACACACCAGTCAACACACCCGAGTCAACACATCAACACACCAATGTCAACACACCAGAGTCAACACACCAGTCAACACACCCGAGTCAACACACCAACATCAACACATCAACACACCAGAGTTAACACACCAGTCAACACACCAGAGTCAACACACCAGAGTCAACACAACATCAACACACCAGTTAGTACACAAAACACCCAACAACTACACTCTTTATAAAACAGTCTTTTTCTGTTTGTTTATAACCCAAAATCTCCATCAGTTCTGCATGTTTCGGGCAGATACTTTGCATCTGACAAGTGAATAATGGATTAGGACATCCTCAAGTTTTCATTCAAGGGTTTGGAGAGCTATATTTCAAACAAACACAAATTGCTATATGTGGAGTTCCATCCGCAGACTGTCAAGTTGGTCTACATCAGTATACCACATACAATTATGTCGCTGGATGTCGGAAACATTCTGCACATTTGTGAAAATCGTCACCGCTTAGCACAACTTTGCATTTTGTTACATCACGTCACACAACTTGTACATGTTTCTGGAACATGCTGAAAGACTGTAATGCAACTTTCAACCGTGCTAGCGCATGTAACATAGCTGCACTTCGGCATTCTATTCTTATCCTGGTTTGTTTTCCCACCTCCAACAGCCAACAGGTGGCAACCCTGTACTCACCAGGTGGCAGCACTATGTCTTTCCTCATCAGCGACATGGCACACATACCACCGAGTGCGGAGACTTCCTTTTCTAAGTGCAACAAACCCTACAACAGAATATATATAGGAATATAGGAATATATATATATATATGTGTGTGTGTATATATATATATATATACATACATACATATATATATATTATATATATATATATAATTATACAGAGAAGAGATATTTCAGAGGTAAACATATTTAATATATTAATCAATACATAAAATATTCACATCAATGTTAAAAGTACGAACACATGTCTGTGTATTAAAATATATTCAAAGTGACTGATACAACACATGGAACTTTAGTCACTGAAATGACTGAATCAGTATTACAATAATTAGGGGGGGGGGGGTATTTCCTAATTGCAACACAGACAACATTGGCCCTAGTGATGCTGTGTTTTGGGAACATAAATACTGTTAGATATCTCCATGCCATGTTTGCAATTTTCTCGTATTAAATATGTTTGCAATTTTCTCGTATTAAATGTGTTTGCAATTTCTCGTATTAAACACGTGTGAAGAAGGATCATCGAATAATATGCCTACCTCATTTGCCGGAGAGTTCCATTCATATCCAACGACGACACATCTGAAGCCGTAGTTTGACGTGCGATCGTTCTTCACGTAGTCTGACGCAGTTTCCAGGGAGAAACACAACTTGTTGCCTGAGACACAGCAAAGGGCAGAAGGTTTACAACTTGTGACTTGAGGCTGCCATTTCAACCACTTAGATTCTAGTTTTCAACAAACTGACGCTGCTAGGATTAAAGAGGCAATGTTTGTTCCTCTTTTGTTACGATTTGTCCTGATCTCTTGAATAAATACATTGAAAATGTTCTGTACTGTACTGTATGTACTATACAATACTGTATGTACTGTACTGTATGTACTATACAATACTGTATGTACGGTACGGTACGGTACGGTACGGTACGGTACGGTACGGTACGGTACGGTACGGTACGGTACGGTACGGTACGGTACGGTACGGTACGGTACGGTACGGTACGGTACGGTACGGTACGGTACGGTACGGTACGGTACGGTACGGTACTGACTGTACGGTACTGACTGTACGGTACTGTACTGTACTGTACTGTACTGTACTGTACTGTACTGTACTGTACTGTACTGTACTGTACTGTACTGTACTGTACTGTACTGTACTGTACTGTACTGTACTGTACTGACTGTACATTTTTCACAGTGCAACGTTCTGGTGTTGTTTCTGGTTCAGTGGTTAACAGGGAAGTAATTACAATTAATGATAATAATAATAGTAATTGCTACACTTCTATAGCGCTAATATCCTTGAACATTCAACCTCAGAGGAGCAACAAACAAAATCATTTGGTGTAATCATAAACGGGAACAGGCTAAATTCATCTTTGGAGCATATAACTGTCAAACATTTCAGGTGGAAAAGCAATTTCAAACAAATAAGTATTGAGTTTTCTTACTATTGTATCAGAAGATTTTATTGTAATAGAGAGTTGATTCCAGATTGTTGGCGCAGACACAGAGAAAGCATGGATCTGATATGATACATTTTTGTCATGGCTGACCTAGATGGATGTCAGACACTGCTCAAATGGGTGTGTGTGCCAGTTAGGGCATGCAATGGGGGTGTGTGCCAGCTAGGGCATGTAATGGGGGGGGGGGGGGTGCCAGTTAGGGCATGTATGCAGAACAGAAGGACTACTTTACACACAGGTAGAGAACACACACTTGCCACCACACACCTGGCAGGATGACGGCCATGGTGGGCCAGTTACTGGTTCCGTGGAACTTCTTTAGCACCGGGGTCCACACAGCGTCTGGCGCCAACTCGTCGACACTCGGCCGTCTGCGACCACCACCACCACTGCTGCCCTCTGGTGACAACGGGCGCCTCCTCATTGGGATGTACACGCCGAGGCTGTCCTCGGGTTGGGTCGTGGCACAGAGAGGGTCAAACTCCACCACCATCCACTGCACAGTGGCGGGAAACGTCACCTACAGACACACAGACACACAGATGCACAGATGCACAGGTTTATGTAGACATCTGTGAACCCGCCATTTGGATGGGTAAAGTTCATGTTAGACTGGTAAAATGACAGTGGATGGGTAATGTAGTAAACATATAAAAACTTTAAGAGCAAATATTATTTCACACAGGTGTGTGTGTGTGTGTGTGTTTGCGTTTGTGTGTGTGTATGCGTGCGTATGTTGTCAATTACGCTTTGAAAATGTGGTGTTAGTCGTGATACACTTGGGATAACATTATACATATGTACATGTCTGGTGGACAGGCTTTGATGTATGCAAGTTCACTCACTCACTCACTCACTCACTCACCCACCCACCCACCCACCCACCCACCCACCCAGAGGACAAGAGGGTTCTATGGTCACGAGTGATGTTGCTCCCACACACACTGGCCTGAGAACAAGGAGTGACATAGCAGGTGTACCTTGAAGTTGGCCACTGTGGCTGCCTTGTAAGGGTGGTCACTCTCCACCACGGCGTAGTGCTGCATGGTTGTGCTCCCACTGTCACCTGTTTGACCCTCATCACCCTCCACTGTGCTCCCTGGCGCCATCTGGGAGCTCAGGTGTGAGTTAATGTCAGCGATCGGCGGCAGAACTTCTTGTACCAGGCCGAGGACTTGTACCGCCCCCTAGTGAGAACAAATATAACTGACATAACCGAATCATGGATCAACAGTTGATATCTAAATAAGAGATCACTTCTGCCAATCATCCATCGATGAACAGTTGATATCTAAGTAAGAGATCACTTCTGACAATCATCCATAGATGAACAGTTGATATCTAAGATATTACTTCGGACACTCCCCCGTGGATCAATGGTTGATATCCAAGTAACATCGTTTCTGACACACACCTGTAGATCACTGGTTGATATCTGAATAATAAATAACTTCTGACACTCACCAGTGGATCATTGGTTGATATATGCGTAAGAGATCTCTCCTGACACTCACCTATGGATCACTGGTTGATATCTGAGTAAGAGATCACCCCTGACAATCACCTATGGATCACTGGTTGATATCTGAGTAAGAGATCACCCCTGACACTCACCTATGGATCACTGGTTGATTTCTGAGTAAGAGATCACTCCTGACACTCACCTATGGATCACTGGTTGATATCTGAGTAAGAGATCACTTCTGACACTCACCTATGGATCACTGGTTGATATCTGAGTAAGAGATCACTTCTGACACTCACCTATGGATCACTGGTTGATATCTGAGTAAGAGATCACCCCTGACACTCACCTATAGATCACAGGTAAATATCTGAGTAAGAGATCACTCCTGACACCCACCTATAGATCACAGGTAAATATCTGAGTAAGAGATCACCCCTGACACTCACCCTTGGGTCAACAGTGGCCACGGGTCCTATGTGGGCTGCCACTAGGGGCAGCAGGGTAGAGAACATCGAGGCCGTGCCGAGTGTCTCGGCTACAGTGTCCCCTGTAAAAACACACAAAAATGTCAGCAGCTGTCACCAGACATTTGTGTTCCTGATATTTCCAAATTATTTCTTAACCGATCTTTTGGAGTTATTTAAAAAAAAACTTTTTGTTTGCTGAATGTATTTCAGATTATGGGGGTATGCTCATCAAACGCAGTGGATGAGCATACTGGACTTTGTGCATGACGACAACACAGAGGCTGACGTGCGCTAATTTATCCAGTGGCGATCCCACCAATCAGCGCTTCCTTGGCATGTCTTCTTGCTAAGTGGACATGCGACCAAAAGTTCTAAAAGTTTGATTATTTTTGTTGCTTTCTACGTGTCTTCAGTTCTTTTCTGTCGCTTGTTATTCGTTGCGAGATCGTCTGCGTTCGTCCGTCCGATATCGATCGCCGACAATTCGAGGTGATTTCCGGCAACACTCAGCGGAGTTCAGCTGAGTATTTCCTGTTTCCTTTGTCTTTGTGACCTACTTTTGTCTCACCGAGTTCCGCCATTTTGCGCCTTATTTGGTTGAATTTGTCGTCGGCCTTTCCATGTCGTCGACGTTTTCTCCCTTTTATGTGTGGCGTCGGCCACAGTCATGAGTACTGGCTGGATGCTTTCGTGGACTCGGCAAACTTGTTGCCAATGTTGGGCGATTTTTACACGCGGGGCCGCCCGTGCGACGTCCGGTATTTAGGTCGCCGAGGGGCTGCCTTGGAAACTTTCCTCGCGCGCGTGATGGCGCGGTTTGCTTCGTATCGGGCAGATGTCATGGTGCAGCGTTTGGTGGGAACACTTTGGGCAGGCCGTCCGTTCCTTACACGATCACGGTTGTCCCTTGACATCCAGCGTCTGGCGTTGACACAGCTCGATACGGGCGTCCGTCGGGCCATCGTCTCCCAGTTGTGTCGTCGCCGGAAATGGCGGCACGCTAGTTGTGGCGCGGGTGCCTGGCGGTTTACGCAAGTTAATCGGTCCCTGGACGCGTTTGTTTAGAAGTTGTGGGTTTCCATTTCCGGAAGCATACCTGTCTTCAGAAGAATTTCCAACCTGTCTTTCGTGCTTTTATATCTCTCAATAAAATACATTTCTTCCTCACTCTCTGAGTCACTGTGACACTGACTCTTATACTGATTTTAACAATCTATAATTCGATATAATTTCATAATGACAAGTCATCACAATTTCACATTCACGGAGGCTCGTGTTGCGCAGTTCGAGTTTTTCTATCTCTAAATAACTTACATTTACTCTTGACTCACAGCTGAATAACTATAATCAATTTGTCAGTCTATTATTCGATTTTATTTTGGGTATACACACTCGATGCGTATATGTTACAAGTGCTTTATTCCATTTCCTGTTACAAAATAATACACGAATCATTCCAATGGATCTATTTGTATATGTAGTTGTGTATCTACATATATATCTATTTATGGATATATATATTTATATATTTTGTTGTGTCTATGCTTATACATTAAATAATTTAATAACCAATACACACAACACAATTCCGCCACCTTCACTGATGGGAGGGCACCCAAACAGGCTATGGGAATTTTCTCTGGCATTTTTCCAGCTATGTTTATTGTTTGTAATTTTTTACGTTTGTTTTGTGTGGTGCACCACGTGCAATTTTTCATTGGCACGGCTATTACTTGCGTGGGGGGGTCACATGTTCGGTGACCTGTGGCATATTTCCCCCACTTTTGGGGTTATGGTTTAGTTTTACCATTAAGTATTCAGCAGCAGGTAGTTTGCTAATTAGGTGGCAAGTTGCAAAGGCACTTCTTATATAATCAATTATACATGTTTTTCCATTTGTTCTAGCAATACCGTTGATGCTGCATTATATGTGGAAATGTGGACTCACTAACAGCCTGATGTTCACGAGACGTGTGTGTACTCAGTCGTAGGCGTGGCATTGGGTTGTTGAGTCCACATTTCTTTCTCTTAATTTGTCAGTGTGCCAAAAAGGGGATTACACACTTGACAGTAAATAATAAACGTCATAATTTTGGCCAATTCATATCTATTCTGGTCTCTGTGTTGCTGCTTGCATAAACATATTTGTGTATGTATTGGTACATGTTAGCCTACTAGATGCGCAAAACAACCAGTTGTAGTACATACAACAAGATATATCTCCTTACCAAGGAAAGCCAACACATAACTAGAACCACGGAATATGCAGAGTAAAACAAGATGGGAGAAAACTGAAACATGAGGGAAAGAAGGAGTGAATTAACGATGGAGTTGGATAACAGAGACAGCTGCAGAGAAGAGAAATAGACACTTTGAAGTGTGAGAAACGGCACAAGACTAGATGGTGACGCGTCATCAAGTGACCGTAACAGATTCGTCCCCACCCACCAGGTGAGCTGTGCGCTCGGTGCAGTAGGTCCGTGGCTGCCCTGAAGATGGCGCTAGCGATGTTGATGGCGTTCTTGCGAGCCTGGTACTCTGCCACGGCCCGGTTGTTCTGCAAGTGGCTCTCTCCGTCCTGTGGCGCCCTGCAGTGGCAATCACTGACATCACACGACTGCGGTAAACTAACAATAGTTTTTTCACGTACCACCACGGCTACACAACAACGACAATAGTAATTCGATCGTAAATTCATTCTCGCTACACGTGTCAATGCTGGAGCATGGAAATAAAACCAACGAATAAATAAATGCCACTGACGTGTAGTAGAGGATCTGAGGGAGCTGGCCTCGCATGTGATTCGTGCCATTGATGCTCAGTGAACACGCACTGAAGGTGAAGGTCAGACCGTCTGGACACTTGACCCTGCTCACACCCCCGTCTCCATTCAGTGTGCGTGGCCCGTGATTCCTCAGCCGCAGGGCGTACTTCACACCCTCCTGTATAACAACGTCATCTTATAAGAATGAGTACTTCACACCCTCCTGTATAACAACGTCATCTTCTAAGAATTAGTACTTCACACCCTCCTGTATAACAACGTCATCTTATAAGAATTAGTACTTCACACACTCCTGTATAACAACGTCATCTTATAAGAATGAGTACTTCACACCCTCCTGTATAACAACGTCATCTTCTAAGAATTAGTACTTCACACCCTCCTGTATAACAACGTCATCTTATAAGAATTAGTACTTCACACACTCCTGTATAACAACGTCATCTTATAAGAATGAGTACTTCACACCCTCCTGTATAACAACGTCATCTTCTAAGAATTAGTACTTCACACCCTCCTGTATAACAACGTCATCTTATAAGAATTAGTACTTCACACACTCCTGTATAACAACGTCATCTTATAAGAATGAGTACTTCACACCCTCCTGTATAACAACGTCATCTTCTAAGAATTAGTACTTCACACCCTCCTGTATAACAACGTCATCTTATAAGAATTAGTACTTCACACACTCCTGTATAACAACGTCATCTTATAAGAATGAGTACTTCACACCCTCCTGTATAACAACGTCATCTTCTAAGAATTAGTACTTCACACCCTCCTGTATAACAACGTCATCTTATAAGAATTAGTACTTCACACACTCCTGTATAACAACGTCATCTTATAAGAATGAGTACTTCACACCCTCCTGTATAACAACGTCATCTTCTAAGAATTAGTACTTCACACCCTCCTGTATAACAACGTCATCTTATAAGAATTAGTACTTCACACACTCCTGTATAACAACGTCATCTTATAAGAATTAGTACTTCACACCCTCCTGTATAACAACGTCATCTGATAAGAATTAGTACTTCACACCCTCCTGTATAACAACGTCATCTTCTAAGAATTAGTACTTCACACCCTCCTGTATAACAACGTGATGTTATAAACATTAATCTCCACTGTTTTGATCTCTCTAGCTCATTTTAACACTTGAATAAAAACAAATACATCTTAAAGTACATTTTCTTGGTGTCTCACATGATTACTTAATGATAAAGCTGCATTTTAAACCAATAAACTGATATATGAATACTGTAAAATTAACCAATAAATATAAACTATTAGCCATTTGATGACAGCATTATTACTGTTCGCATTAGGACAACATTTCCTATGAAGATTAATTCTAAATGACGATATCCTCAATTTTGTGCAAGTTTCTTTAACCTGGGATCAAAGTCTATGGAGTAGAGAGATTTGGATGTACGTTCTGATGGGCCAACTCACAGGATGCTGAGGACTGTAGCAGTTAGAGAAAGACAATAGGGAGACAATAGAGAGACAATAGGGTGAGACAATAGAGACAATAGGGAGAGACAACAGAGAGACAATAGGGAGAGACAACAGAGTGAGAGAGACAATAGGGAGAGACAATAGAGTGAGAGAGACAATAGGGAGAGACAATAGAGAGAGACAATAGAATGAGAGACAATAGAATGAGAGACAATAGGGAGACACAATAGAGACAATAGGGAGACAATAGGGAGAGACAATAGACACAATAGGGAGAGACAATAGAGAGACAATAGAATGAGAGAGACAATAGGGAGAGACAATAGAGAGACAATAGAATGAGAGACAATAGGGAGAGACAATAGGGAGACACAATAGAGACAATAGGGAGAGACAATAGAGAGAGAGACAATAGAATGAGAGAGACAATAGGGAGACAATAGGGAGAGACAATAGACACAATAGGGAGAGACAATAGAGAGACAATAGAATGAGAGAGACAATTGGGAGAGACAACAGAGAGACAATAGAGAGACAATAGGGAGAGACAACAGAGTGAGAGAGACAATAGGGAGAGACAATAGAGAGACAATAGAGTGAGAGAGACAATAGGGAGAGACAATAGAGAGAGACAATAGAATGAGAGACAATAGGGAGACACAATAGAGACAATAGGGAGACAATAGGGAGAGACAATAGACACAATAGGGAGAGACAATAGAGAGACAATAGAATGAGAGAGACAATAGGGAGAGACAATAGGGAGAGACAATAGAGAGACAATAGAATGAGAGACAATAGGGAGAGACAATAGGGAGACACAATAGAGACAATAGGGAGAGACAATAGAGAGAGACAATAGAATGAGAGAGACAATAGGGAGACAATAGGGAGAGACAATAGACACAATAGGGAGAGACAATAGAGAGACAATAGAATGAGAGAGACAATTGGGAGAGACAATTGGGAGAGACAATAGAGAGACAATAGAATGAGAGACAATAGAATGAGAGACAATAGGGAGAGACAATAGAGAGACAATAGAGACACACCCAGCAGTGCGTGGAGACTCTATCATTACAAAGACGATGATTCCTAATTTTGTTCAATATTTGATTTTACGTCGATTAGCTATAACATACATTCCTTATCAAATTAGGATAATGATAATTGTTTCGCATACGGCGATTGTCCCACCCACTGAAATAACCATTCTGAGTTGCTTTACAATATTTCATGAAACCTGCTTTAATATTAACTACATTCTGGATGTTTAGAAAATGTAAACATCCAACACTGATCAATGCAGACGTAGATCAACAACATGTCCCATCACCTTGACTGGCAGGGGTCGTTCAAATTTGACCTCTAGCAGGTCCTGGGCGCAATCATCTGGACCAAACGTGCCCTTGACCATGTCCAGTGTGTTCCAGCGTTCAGTCCTGGACTGGTCAGCACACTCGGGGTTACTGCTCTCCTGTAAACATATGCGTGACAATTATTTAAAAAATTAACTAACATATTTACTCATTTTAACTTATTTCAAAATTATAACTTTTTTATTATTTCAATATAATAATAAGAGCTCTTTAGATGCTGATACAGAGAAAAAATGCTGAATAGATTTAATGTTTAACATTTCGCCCAAACACAAACATATCCACTTATATAAATATATTTTAAAATTAAAACTTTGTATTATTTTGATTATCATGTCAATAATAATAGTAATAAGAGCTCTTTAGACTGCCGAGTTAACGCTCTCAAATGACGCAGACACAGAGACAAAAATGCTGACAGAATTAATGTTTAAAGGATAAATAAGTCTACATTTGTGTGTCGTGCACCTAAAAGGATAAACACAAATTAACCATTTGCATCTTTTTGTATATATATATATATATATGGTTTACTCAGTAATAAATTCTAAGAAAGCCTGTGAAAACATGAATGCAGCACTTTGTCTGACAGTTTGTGTTACATTGTGTGAGGATATACATCTAATAATAATATTATTATTATTATTATTATTATTATTATTAATATTATATACATCTAGGGTTGACTTCCAACAGGTCCTACTGTCCCGCACTCGGCTGTAGTAATACTTCAGTGAGTTACCTTTTTATCTTTCCCGTTAAAAGAACCGACAGAACTGCAGTTTCTAGCAAAGCTTCTGATCACATTTCACTTTGAAAGTCCCTGGATGCACACACCTGTTTCTTTAGACATTGTACCAGTCTATATATTTTCAACCCCAGTCCTCCCACAAACCACCATTGTTAGCGGCTACTCACATTGTCCAGTAGCTCCACCTCGTAGATGTACTGACCACTCCCGCCGTAGATACAAACACCAGCTATGACCACTCCTGGTCGGTCAACCGTGAAGGCCACCGCGTCTGGACTGCCATTCCCCGTGTTCCAGTAAGCGCTCTGGCTGGTTCTCGTGAACCTATTGGGTGTGGTCAGTAGTGGCTGGCTGGACCCCCGCGGGTCCGTCTACAAGGGTCAGTAGGTCACTAAACTGATGGCATCCAAAGGGTTAACTTCACACCACAATTGCAGTGTAATTATTTTACTAGGTCACGGTTGAACGAATCGGGTTATCACCATTACACATTACTGCTCTTATTTGTTCCCATTTCTGACGACAAGAACAACACCTCGCAACAAGGGCATCTTCTGCCCAGCAGAGCCGCGTAATGTGCAATTAGCAATGACGTAAGTAAATACCAGTTTTTGTGCAATTCTAACTCATAAGTACTCCACTTTTAGTGAATCTATCATGATGTTGATAGATTGTCGTGGTAATTAATAATACATAAATATACTAATATATATATAAATATATATATATATATTACTGGATAAACAAGACATGACTGGATATAGAATCATTTATTAGTCATACTAACATGGTTAATGAATAATTGTGAACATTGTTAAGATATATAACAGTTCCCCAATAGGCTGCTGTGTTGTGCTACTTCTTACACACTGCTGCTGCCCAAACAACTATCAAGAATTTAATAAAATATATTCTCGTACAAAATATCTCCATACATTACCACAAGATACCCTTGATAACAGTTACAACTACCTAATGTGTTGTTGCGTACCTCTACACCAGTGGCCGAAGCACCCAGCTCACTCACTATGGACGCAATCAACGCACACGTGTTGGACACCAGGTGGCCGGGATATATCGGCTTTTCCTAAAATAAAATATTGTATCTACTCATGCGTCCACAAACATACTATATATGGCTTCATTTATTACAAAACACTAGCCAAGTTGTCCAGCAATGTTTGGAGCAAGTGATAGTTACCCGCACTAAACTGCTCTCCTGAGATCCCATTCACCCCTGGATAAATATGTCAGCAGAGTTCAACCTCAGACAGTACATTTATCAACACTTCTGGAAATGAGGGGATTAAGAGGTACAGTAGCCAACTCAATCTAAGGCAACTAATTATAATACGCTTTTTATTTAATAAATACTAATAATAACGTAGTATCATTTCCATTGCAATTCAGAGAGTCAGAGATATACAGAACATGTGTTTAAAACAATATCTCGTACATTACAATGAAACAATACTTGTTATATCATATGAACATTTATGTATATTTTGAATGAAATTATAATTAATATAAATTAAGAAAATAACTATAAACACAGTTGTAGATATACACATGGCCACATAAAATACAGTTGGAGTAACATCAGATATTACATACGATAATAAATTAAGTTACATGATTATTACAACAGAGACTAACGTGTTTTAAACATCTACATCACCACTCACGTGGGTCAGTGCCTGTCTCACTGGCAACACCACAATGGTCAGTAGCTTGTCCAGCACTTCCCGGAATGTCCAGTGGCCAGAGCCGCCCACACCTTCCGACTCTGTCCGCTGTATCATGTGACCCACCAGCAGCGGGAACTGTGAGCCGTCACCTACGGGCGGCAGCAGTGAAAGGGTTAAACTACATGAATTTGCAGGTGATGTGTCTAAATTCACTTTTAGTTGTTAATTTGCACTGTGCGTTATGTTTATTTCCTTTGTCACCTACAGTTATCACGAAATACAAAGAAAATGCTATGTTTTGTTTACATTTTGTGAGGTGTATGTAACAAGTTTTGTTTACATTTTGTGAGGTGTATGTAACAAGTGTTGTTTACATTTTGTGAGGTGTGTGTAACAAGTTTTGTTTACATGTTGTAAGGTGTATGTAACAAGTGTTGTTTACATTTTGTGAGGTGTATGTAACAAGTGTTGTTTACATTTTGTGAGGTGTATGTAACAAGTGTTGTTTACATTTTGTGAGGTGTATGTAACAAGTTTTGTTTACATTTTGTGAGGTGTATGTAACAAGTGTTGTTTACATTTTGTGAGGTGTATGTAACAAGTTTTGTTTACATTTTGTGAGGTGTATGTAAAAGTTTTGTTTACATGTTGTGAGGTCACAGTAACGAGGTCTGTGTACATTCTGTGAGGCACAGGCTGGTTAACAAATGAGTTCCATTGCATCTGAATGTGAATGTATAACTTTGTTCAAATGTGAATACCTATTTCTATGATCGTATTTGAATGCGAATGTTTGGTTGTCGCATTGGAGTGCAAATGTTTGGTGGTTGCATTCAAATGCGAATGTTTGTTTGTGTTCTGTGTCCTGTCGAGCTGTAGGCCTATATAATAAAATGTACATGAACTATAAAAACCTTAATTTTCCTATTTTTTCAGACAGAGGGCCAGAGACCAAACAGAGACTGACAAAGTAAGATGGAGAGAGACAGATGAACAGACATGTTTTTATGCTGAGATATCCTATGCATTGTGTTTTTCAAACAGCTGAGAATATTTACATATTTCTAGTCACCTGACTAGACCCCCCGTCACTACGGTACGTGTGTCTGTCTAGTCACCTGAGTGGGTGGCACTGTGGGTGTTGTGTGTGTCTAGTCACCTGAGTGGGCGGCACTGTGGGTGTTGTGTGTGTCTAGTCACCTGAGTGGGCGGCACTGTGGGTGTTGTGTGTGTGTGTCTAGTCACCTGAGTGGGTGGCACTGTGGGTGTTGTGTGTGTGTGTCTAGTCACCTGAGTGGGTGGCACTGTGGGTGTTGTGTGTGTCTGTGTAGTCACCTGAGTGGGCGGCACTGTGGGTGTTGTGTGTCTGTCTAGTCACCTGAGTGGGTGGCACTGTGGGTGTTGTGTGTGTCTAGTCACCTGAGTGGGCGGCACTGTGGGTGTTGTGTGTGTCTGTCTAGTCACCTGAGTGGGTGGCACTGTGGGTGTTGTGTCTGTCTAGTCACCTGAGTGGGCGGCACTGTGGGTGTTGTGTGTGTGTGTCTAATCAACTGAGTGGGCGGCACTGTGGGTGTTGTGTGTGTGTCTAGTCACCTGAGTGGGCGGCACTGTGGGTGTTGTGTGTGTCTGTCTAGTCACCTGAGTGGGCGGCACTGTGGGTGTTGTGTGTGTCTAGTCACCTGAGTGGGCGGCACTGTGGGTGTTGTGTGTGTCTAGTCACCTGAGTGGGCGGCACTGTGGGTGTTGTGTGTGTCTAATCACCTGAGTGGACGGCACTGTGGGTGTTGTGTGTGTGTCTAATCACCTGAGTGGGCGGCACTGTGGGTGTTGTGTGTGTCTAATCAACTGAGTGGGCGGCACTGTGGGTGTTGTGTGTGTCTAGTCACCTGAGTGGGCGGCACTGTGGGTGTTGTGTGTGTCTAGTCACCTGAGTGGGCAGCACTGTGGGTGTTGTGTGTGTCTAGTCACCTGAGTGGGCGGCACTGTGGGTGTTGTGTGTGTCTAATCAACTGAGTGGGCGGCACTGTGGGTGTTGTGTGTGTGTGTCTAGTCACCTGAGTGGGCGGCACTGTGGGTGTTGTGTGTGTGTGTCTAGTCACCTGAGTAGGCGGCACTGTGGGTGTTGTCATTGGAGCTGTACTGTCGCTTCAACAACAGCTCCGTGCTGTGTTCACAGTTGATGGGCATTAGAGCGGTCAGCCTGACCGTGGGATGACACAGGGCCTCCATGACAGCGGCCAGCAGGCGGCCGTACCCCTCCACATTACCCTGACCCTAGGGTGAGAAACACACAACATTATCCCATGTACTGATTCATACTGTACACATTTGTTAAGTCACACATATATTTTCCAAGTCCTGCTCAGAATCAGTCGTGTGAAATCACCACACAAACTAAATCAACTCTGGCCGAGTCGATCTACAATTGACTGAACCAATGAGTGCAAATGTGCACATACAATGACATATCTTATCTGACCCCACCCACTTCTTACACGACTGTTACGAACTTCTCCCCTCTGGAAGGAGGTACAGAATGCCAACAGTAAAAACCCAGCGAGCCCTTAAATCCCTCATTCCATCCTCCATCAAGTATCTGAATCAGCCACACACAAAATAATCCTTGAACTATCACATTCTCTACCGCTACCAATGCAATGTTGTTTTATCATCGTAATTAATTAATTAATTTGTCTTATTATTGATATTGTCATATTGTTTAGTATATTTATTTATTCCAATATATATTATTATTTATATTTTTAGCTAACGTTTACATATTTACATGCTTGACTTTATTGTATATATTTACAATATATATATATATATATATTTTATTGCATTATTACTACGTGACTTAAATATTGTGTTTTTATGCAACCTCCAAAGTGCAAAATGTATTTCCACTCTATGAATCGGACAGTAAAGTTATTATTATATTATTATATATCATGCCACAAGCATATAATAATTTATGCCACAACAATGGGATGGCATCAAGTCTCGTGCCCGGAACCGGAAGTCACGTGATTAGAAAACAAAATGGCGGATCATGACTCCTGAAAAGAGTAACCAACTGCACACCTATACTACTCATGACCTCTAGAGGTCATGTGACACTGACCGGATCTGTGCAGTTGAGCAGGTCGCACAGACACAGCCACTTGAGGTGGGCGGTCGGGTAGAACGCGTGGAAGCACAGTGTGAAGGCGCGGTGACACTCTCCCAGGATCTTGTCGGCCAGCTTCTCAAAGACGTCGCGTCCACCTCTCACCTCCGACCCCTCGCCTGGGTCATGTGACCGACCCCCGGCGGAGCGCCGTCCGCTCTCCGAGAGGATCTTGCGCAGCAGACTGCGGGTACTGCTAACACACTCCGCCACTCGCGTCGTCTCCGCCGGCGTCCGCCTGCTGACACCTGGTGGCAGACGCACACACTAACGGGGTCAGGCCGCAGTTACACTTGAGGCAATGGGGGAAATGGGGTCGAATACAGTTACATTCAAGAAATCGAGAAAAACGGTTCCTATACAAGTAACATTTCTAGAAAAAGAGGTTACATTTCTTCTTTCCCTTGACGCCTGGTGGGTTCTTTTAGCATTAAAATGATGCATTATTCATATTCTTATGACTGCTATTAGCGAAGTTATGATTTTTATAGGAACAGTTTGCTACAGAGGATGTTTGTTGGTCACCTCTAGGGTTAATGACCCGTTGTCACGGAAAGTGATGGGGTAATCACAGTTAATGAACACAGTTGTGTGCAACAAACACCCCACAACAGCCACTGCGAACGCACCGAGACTGGGGTAGACCTCACAGACATACGTCTGTATGAGGCGCAGACACGCGACACTGACGTAGACGAGGTGGCCGAGGTCTAGCATCGTGGCCGCTCTCATGGCCCCCGTGAGGTCCTGGGCCTCTCCCACCGCCTCACAGAACATGTTCCAACTCCAGCTGAGCAGCTTGAGGAGAGCATCAAATGACTCCTACAACACATCACACCACTGAGTGACATGACACTACACACCTGACACATCACACTACACACCTGAGACATGACACTACACAAATGGGACATCACACTACACACCTGACACATCACACTACACACCTGAGACATGACACTACACACATGAGACATCACACTACACACCTGACACATCACACTACACACCTGAGTTATCACACTACATACCTGGGACATCACACTACACACCTGACACATCACACTAC